>VZRQ01003726.1:113995-133018 GCA_013397975.1 Machaerirhynchus nigripectus
AGGAATCGTGTCCCTGTTCCGGATGGCCCAGATCCCCTCTCCCAGCTCCGAGGAGGCTCAAACATTCCCACGAGGGAGCTGGGGCTGGGAGAGGGACAGGGGGTGGTGGCAAAGCTGGAAACAAAGCTCTCCATGTTTCCCTAGGACACAGACGGGTCTTCTCCGTGCTCAGGATTTTTGCTGGTTTTTTCCAGGGAATCCAGGGGCAAGAAGGGCTAAAATCCCTCTCCTCCCTCCCATTAAAACCAGATTCCGTTTCAGTCCTGAGCCCAAACCATGACTCTGGACAGGCTCCCCCCATCCCTCTGCCCAGACCCCAGACAGGCAAACCCCGGCCCGGAATGAGCTGTGCAGGCAGCAAACCCCAAACCCCAAACCCCAAACCCTGCCCCTGCCCCTGCCCAGGGCCTGCTCCAGCTGACAGAGCCGGGGCGGGCTCCGGACGTGGCAGGAAGGTGATCCCTGGATGTTTTCTGGAGCTCCTGGACTTCAGGGCAGCACAAAGAACTTGGCTGAGACTGGACATGCAGCTAAAAGGGAAACTTTATTAAAAGACTCACGAGAGACACAAAAAGCATAAAAATCCAACCCAAATCACACTGCCAGGACAGGGCTGAACATCAGCACAAAATCTGGGAGCAGGTCCTTGGAGTTATTTCCCTAAAACTCTTCCTACTGCAGTAACAACAATTTCCCTGGCAGGTTGAAGACCCATTTTGGCAGGAACAAGGAGTTTTTGGAATGGGGCATCAACTGAACCCTCGCTGCAGGAGACTCCAGATATCACTAAACACCCTGGGATAGGGAGTGGTAAACAGAGACACCCAAAAATAGGGAATTTTTCTCCCATTCCAGTGGGACACATGGAATATGAAGCAGTTTTAGACCCCTCAAGCTCTGGGCTTCATTTAAGGAGAGGGAAAGGGTGGGGGAGGTTCTTGAGGAGTTATTTTGCTGCGAAGAGCCTGAAATTGATCTGTCAGTGCTGCCTTGGTCAGAAACAGCTTCAGCCAGAGGAGGATGCTGAGCCCCGACCCTGAGCCCATCCCAGAGCCAATACGGGGAGACCCAAACCTCCTTCCTTCCTGGTGCAGTTAAAAAACCCAACCCAGGGCGAGCCCTCGGCAGGGGCTGAGGAGCCTGAGGGATTGGGGTCTTCCAAATCCTGTTAGGAGGGAGACAATCTTCTGGTCTTTTGCAGAAATGTGGGATTTGCCTTCCCAAGGGTGAAATCCAGCCCGGAGCAGGGGGTACCAAGCACAAGGGTAACAGCAGGGATACCCCACCTGCATCCCGGGATAAATTTCACCCCACAGGCTTGATCCTGCTCCCAGAGGAAAGGTTCAAACCCAGGAGTGCAGGATCAAGCCCAGGCAGGGCAGGGGCAGGGCCTCAGCACTGCAGGAGTTTTGCAGCCAATTCGTCCCACAAAAGGCACCAAGACTTTTCTTTCCATGGTTTCCCTCTCTCGGGTGCTGGGAATGCCGAGCTCCATCCTTGGAGTTACTTCCTGACGCTCCTCCGGCTGGACGAGGTGGTGGTGATGGTGTAGGACTTGGAGGAACCTCCAGAGGAGAATCCGAGCGCTCCGCTGCCCATCCCCGATCCCAGGCTGAGGCCGCCTCCCATCACTCCTCCCAGGAGTCCGCTGGAGCTGGAATATCCGCCCCCGCCGCTGGAGCTGACCACGGCTGGGACGGGAGAGGAGCAAAGGGAACGTGAGCACCTGGACCCTGCACCCAGCTGGGCACCCTCAGGAAAGGCTCCCGTGGAATCATGGAATGGGTCAGGTGGGAAGGGACCCTAAAGCCCATCCAGTGCCTGCCGTGGGCAGGGACACCTCCCACTGTCCCAGGCTGCTCCAAGCCCCGTCCAACCTGGCCTTGGGCACTGCCAGGGATGGGGCATCCTTTCGGAAATCCATTCCAGGGCTTCCCCACCCTCACAGGGAAGAATTTCTTCCCAATATCCCACCTAAACCTCCCTTTTTCTGTTTAAAGTCTTTCATTCTTGTCTCCTCACTCCATCACCCCACCTGGCTGAGGGTCCCCTGAGTTTGGAGAACCCATGGAGAACCCCTGGAAAATCCATGGAGAATCCCATTTCACAAACACTCTCAGCTCATCTCCCGGTGCCCCAAAGCTGTGGGAGCGTGGTTCCCCAGTTCCCAGCAGGAATTAAGTGGCTCAAAATTAGAGCTGCTGGTTTGGAGCATCCCTGAGAGAGCAGCTCCTGCCCAAGGGCCGGGCCAGGTGAGGATCCAACGCTTCCCAAGCTGGAAAAGCACCCTCTGCCACCACTAATTCCCAACCCAGGGAATGCATTTCCCATCAGTGCTTTGCCATCCGTATCAAGATGGGACAAAGGAGGATCGGTGTCGCCCCAAGTCCGATTCCATCCGGGTGAGTCGGAGCTGAGCTCGGGATGGAGCCCGAGGCTCAGGGTGCTCCCACCGAGGAAGGGCTGAGCTGGGTGAACTGGGGCACCCTGAGCCCCCCTTTCCATGGGTTCAGAACGAGGTGGAACCGCTACAAACAACAAAATCCACTCACAGATGTTGACGCTGCCAACTCCATCCCCAGCCAACCTGTTGGAAAAGACGAAGGGAAGAGGAGGGATCAGGCCCAGCTTTCCTTGGGCCCGGGGGTTGAGGAGGAGGACAAGGGCAGGGAGTTCCTACTCCAGCTGGAACCAATCCAGGGAAGACCCCAGGCTTTGCTCCAGCCCTGCACTTCCCAGCTCTGTTCTCCCCATGGCGGGGGAAGTTCTGTCCTAACTCCACGGGGATTTTCACTTGGAAATGTTCTGCCACAGCATCAGACATGATGGAAACCATTTTTTCCTTCTTTGCTTATTTTCCCTGGGTTTTTTCCCCCAGAATTTGCCAGTTTGGCTCTTCAGCCAAAGCGTTTCCAGGACCAGAACTCAGTTTTCCAAAGGCTTCCTTGTCTGCATTTCCTTGTGGAAATGGGAATTGGGCTCTCACAGAGTCCCCAGGCA
The DNA here is from genome assembly GCA_013397975.1 of Machaerirhynchus nigripectus. Taxonomy (NCBI): domain Eukaryota; kingdom Metazoa; phylum Chordata; class Aves; order Passeriformes; family Dicruridae; genus Machaerirhynchus; species Machaerirhynchus nigripectus. The sequence continues at coordinate 116,996 of VZRQ01003726.1, forward strand.
AAGGGAGCAAAGGGCAGGACCCTTCCAGGGGGAACACAGGGAATCTCTGCTCACCACCCCCCCAGGTGCTCCCACCTGCTCTCCTCGCCCTCCAGCAGCTTCCTGTAGGTCGCGATCTCGATGTCCAGGGCCAGCTTGACGTTCATGAGCTCCTGGTATTCCCGGAGCTGCCGGGCCAGGTCAGCCTTGGCTTTCTGCAGGGCGGCCTCCAGCTCCTCCAGCTTGGCCCTGGCGTCCTTCAGGGCCAGCTCCCCGCGCTCCTCGGCCTCGGCCACGGCCGCCTCCAGCTTCGCTCGCTGCGGGGACGGAGCAGCCACGTCAGGGGGCTCCTGATCCCTGGAGGAGGATCCTGTGCCCCAAACCTCTTGCTCTGCTGCCCAGCCCCCCTTCGTGGATCTGGAGCCCAACTGGATCCCTGGGACTTCATCCCCACCTGGTTTTTTGGGCGCTGGCTGGAGATGGAAACTCATCTCCTTCCCAGGTCTCCCAGAAGGAAGACCAGGTTCCTGCCCTCTGGCTACATTTTCAGGTGATCCTCAGCCTCCCAGTCCCCACATCCCACAGCTCCCTTGGGGTTCCGGAAAGCTCAGGCTTCCTCTCCTACTTCACCCAGAGCTTGTTCAGAGCCAGGCAGTCTCCGGCCACCCGAGCTGTGGGCGGCTGGGGACTGGAGCACACCTGGAGCTACCGAACACCCAGAGCCACCCCAGGACCAGCCCTGTGGGGCCCCAGGGAACCTCCAGCTGGGCCCCCACAGCTCCCAAACCGCCCTGTTTGGCAGGAAGGGCTCCCAAGAGGCTTCACGCCCCCATCCATTGTCCACGGGAGCCGCGCCGGGCAGCTCTTGGCTGGTGCCGGAGCCTCCCTGCCCTGAAACCAAATAATCCGGGATGAATCACCGGGGTTATCTGGAGCTCCAGGCCAGGCCTGAGCCACGGCCCTGATAGAGCGATAAAACCCCGGTGAGAGCAAACAGAGCTCCCCAAGCCCCTGTGTGTGCCCAAAGATGGTGTTCCCTGCTGGGAAAAGGGAGTGGACAATGATCCAGGAACAGCGGGGCACGAGGATTGTGTGGGGGCCCCTCTGTGCTCCAGGGGCGACTTCCACTCGTCCTCCCCCACATCCACCTTCCTGGCAGGATCACCCTGCTCCCAATGCTCCTCCCCCCCCAGCAGAGCTGAAATCCTTCGGGATGAGCAGTGCAGCCACCCCGGAATGGTTCTTACAGACCATGGAATTGCGAAGGTTGGGAAGGGCCTCCGGAACCACCGCGTTCAAGGTGCTGTGTGACACCCAGAGCCCTGACGCATTCCTAACATCCCAGAAGGGCAGGAGAGGGGCAGCTCCTCACCTGGGCCTTGGCATTCTCGATCTCCCCCTGGATCCTCTGGATGACCCTGTTGATCTCCGTGATCTCATTCTTGGTGTTCCTCAGGTCATCCCCGTGCTTCCCGGCTGTCACCTGCAGCGCCTCATACTGGGACAGAGCAGTGGGACAGAGCGTGGTGGGGTCAGGGTGGCGGGGAATGAGCAGGATAGAGCCCCCCACTCCTGGCACCGGGGATACAGGGGCTGACAGAGCTGGAGGTCAGGGAATCCTGGGGCGGTTTGGCTTGGAAGGGACATCAAAGTCCATTCAGTGTCACCCCTGCCCATCCCACTGTCCCAGGGTGCTCCAAGCCTTGTCCAGCCTGGCCTGAGACACTTCCAGGGATGGGGCAGCCCCAGCTGCTCTGGGAAATCCATTCCAGGGCCTCCCCACCCTCACAGGGAGGAATTCCTGCCCAATATCCCATCTGTCCCCACCCTCTGGCAGTGGGAAGCCATTCCCTGTGTCTCATCACTTCAGGCCCTCTCTGGCTCTCCTGGAGCCCCTTTAGGCGCTGGAAGGGGCTCTGAGCTCTCCCTGGATCCTTCTCCCCTCCCAGAGCTCACCTTGCTCTGGTACCAGGACTCGGCCTCGGCGCGGCTCCGGTTGGCGATGTCCTCGTACTGCGCCTTCACCTCGGCGATGATGCTGTCCAGGTCCAGGTTCCGGCTGTTGTCCATGGACAGCACCACCGAGGTGTCGGAGATCTGGGCCTGCAGCTCGTTAAGTTCCTGCAGGGAAACCAAGCCCCTTAATCAGCGAGGTTTCAGGGCCCCTCTTTTAGAAGCCAATTAATGAGAGAATCCAAGGAGAGAAGGGGACGGGAGGTAGATAAGAAGAATTCCATCAAAATAATCATTAATTAGGAGGGAACCAACCTTGCAAAGCCCAGAGCAACAACCAGCAGCAGAGCTGGAGCTGCCTGTCCCTGCTTTGGCTGCTTATCCCACTGTTACCCCATTCCTTAGACAGCAGCCCAGCCGTCTGCAGAACCTGGAGGGGCCAAATTCCAGCACCGCTCCCAAGGACGCGTGTCCAGCTCAGGCAACCCCTGATCTTGCAAACAGGGGGGACGAGGAAGGAGCCTGGGACAAGCAGCTTTCCTTCATTCCTCTCACACAGCACCACCTCCCCCGGCACTAAGGCCCTGCAAACCTTCCTGTTTTCATACCAACAGCACCCCAAATACAACCCCAAATCTGTCCCGCTGTGTCTGCAATCCATCCCTCCCACGCCCCAGACAGGGGAAATCCATGCGACAGTCCACGGGAGCTCAGAGGAATCACTTCACTCGCAGGCTCAGTTTGGTTATGGAAGGAAAGACCCCATGAATCCATCACCTGTCCCACATTCATTCCCCAGCCAGCAGTCCCTGTTCTCCCCCGCGAGGGAGCAGAAGGGTCCTCACCGCCTCATGGAAAGCCCTCAGGAAGTTGATCTCATCCGTCAGCGCATCCACCTTGGCCTCCAGCTCCACCTTGTTCATGTAGGCAGCATCCACGTCCTGGAAAAATGAGGAGTAACCCACTGAGACTGGGGAGCTCTGATGTCTGAGCCCACCCAGCCTCTGGTGACTTCCACAGGAGAGTTCCCCAAACCAGCTCCGGTGTCCCAGGGACACCCCAGGGCCTACAAATCATCTCCCAGGGCACTGAATGCTGCTGGAGTGCAGATCCTGAGAGTCCCGTGGATCCCCTGGATCCCTGCTTGTGAGTTCGGTGTCAGGCTGGGCACGGAGACCTCAGGAAAGATCCCAAAGAAAGATCCCAAAGAAAGATCCCAAAGAAAGATCCCAAAGAAAGATCCCAAAGAAAGATCTGGCATCACCTCCACACCCCTGGGATCCGACACCTCCTCCCTGCGTGTGTGGAGACCTCAGGGCCTCCCCTGAGCTGCGTTTGGCAGGTGTGGGATGGAATTCTGCCCCTCAAGGCTTCGGCAGAGCTGGAGTAAACTGTGAGCAGGGCAGAGAGTGAACTGCAAGCTGCAGTAAATGGGGGCAAGGGCTGAGATCCAGCCCAGGGAAGAGCCGTGGCTGCCCCATCCCTGGAAGTGTCCGAAGCTGGACGGGGCTTGGAGCACCCTGGGCCCACGGAAGGTGCCCCTGCCCATGCAGGGGTGGGAATGGGATGGACTTTAAGGTCCCTTCCCACCCCACCCCCCCGGGCATTCCCTGACCCACGGCATTCACCTTCTTGAGCACCACGAACTCATTCTCTGCTGCCGTGCGCTTGTTGATCTCGTCTTCGTACCTGCCAGAACAGAGGGGTTTTGTGAAGTTGGAGCCTGGATAAAAGGACAAACATCCCAGTGAGAGGCTACCCCAGTTCTCTTCCCTGTCTCTCCGTTTCCTGGGAGCCAGCCCAGCGATTCCCCCAGGCTGGTGCAGCAGAGGTGCCCCAGCTCCGCTCCGGATGAGCTGCTCCACAGCACCTCCACCACCTGGAGAGCGTCCCCTCCCTGCTCTCCCATAATCCTGAAGATTCCTGAGCTGCAGGAGATTCCTGCTCCTGCTCCTCCTTCGGGGAGCACCCAGGCTGTGCCCCCACTTTGTCACCAACCCTTCAGGGAGCAAATACAAAGCAGGAGAGCCACAAACAGGTCCCACAAACTGCTCTGGGCTGATCCCAGCAGCTGCTGGAGCTGCCTCCACCCTGCACTTCCCCGTCTCAAACTGCTGGGAACCTTTTGCAGGTGTTGCACACAGGGCACTGTCCTGGGAAGAGCCAAAGGTGATCAATTCCCCTCATTCTTCCCCAAAGCCTCACCAAATTCCAGTCTTGGTGACTCCCCCTCTTTAGGTGTCCACCCTCAGGTGAGGGGCTCGCCTGAAATCTCCAGGGGTTCACCTAAAGGTCTCCAGCAGATAAAAACCCCTCTCCATGGATTCTACAGGACTGATTTGCAGACCTGGATCTTGGAGCCCACCTGGACCTGTCAGTGCACTCCCAACCGGCCCAAACGTCCGGCCCCAACCTGCTCTGGGGACCTGGGAATCCCGACAGCCACCATGAACAGAGCAGGAGGCGCTTGGGCTCTTTGGGAATTGCTGTTGCCAGGTCAAGGCTCTTCATTTACATGGGCCCTGCACGGCCAGAGCTGGAATTTGCCTTCCAAAGCAGGAGCTGCTTCCCCTTCCCGGCCTCCCTGCCCCTCCCTCCCGCTCCGGCCTGGAACCGCGCCCGTCCACGCCGGGATCGATGGACGTTGGCCCTTTGGAGGTCACTGAGCTGCCAGTGCTATTCCAGAGGAATAAATCCCGGGAAATGACGCAGAGGCGCCACCTCCGCACACAAGGGATCGGCAGAGAGAGGTTACAAACACCGAATTCCTCCAGAATGGATCATCAAATTCCTCCTTTTCTGGGGGAAGCTCCACCAGGCTGGTCAGTGAACCCGTAAACCACGGGATCGTGGAATGATCTGGGTTTGTAGGGACCATCCCCTTCCCACCCCTGCCATGGCAGGGACACCTCCCACTGTCCCAGGCCGCTCCCAGCCCCGTCCAACCCGGCCTTGGGCACTGCCAGGGCTGGGGCAGCCACAGCTGCTCTGGGAGACCCCTTCCAGGGCCTCTCCACCCTCACAGGGAGGAATTTCTTCCTAAATCACCCAGTGTTGTCCCGAGGCCCCTGTGGAAGCCCAGGACGCTCTCACCCCTCGGCACTGAGTCCCGTGGGCAGCACGATCCCGGCTGGCTCCACACCCTCTCCCACTGCAATTCCTGAGTGAGGGGCTGGGTCTCATCCCTGGAGCCTTTCCTCCCCTAAATATCCCCTGGGAATTCCTGTGGAAACCAGACCTGCATAAAGGAGGCCACAGGCAACCCCAGAGCACATCACGGTTTAGGTTTTCCATTTATAAATGAGATTTTCTCCAATTAAATGGGGAGCAAGAGATTCTGCACTGTAGTTATTGCATCCTCACTCCCTCTGCTCCTAATTCCTGCTTCCCTTCTCTCCGCACACGGAGAGTTTGGCTTTCCATGGAAGGCTGAAGGAGTAACTCCAAGAGTCCATGGACTGAATCCATGGGAAATGGAACCAAACTTTGGGGTTTAATCCCTCTGGGTGCAAAGCAGCTCCTTGCAGAGGTTCCAAGGCCGACCGTGGATGAAATAACGGAGCCGAAATCAGCGGGCAGGGCTGGGGCAGCATCATTCCCGAGCAGCTCCTTGGGAATCTCTGGCTATCGACTCTCCCCAGCACACCCTGGGGATTATCAGCTGTTTGTTTGCAGTTCCTGCCTGATCCAGTTTGCCAGCTCCGGCCTATTCTTCCCTTCCCTTCCCTTCTCAGAGGCATTTCCCAGCTGGGCTGGGCCGGGCTGGGACAAAGGCCACCTTTCTTCTGGGGCTCCTCCCAGGTGACACTGAAAAGTCACTGAGGAGTCGCAGGGCAGCTGCTCCGTGCCCTGCCCAGGGAACGAGCCCGGAGCTCCTGCGGAACTCTCGGGGCTCCGGCTGCCCCAGAGCCACCTCTGACCCTGGGGAGGCCCCAAAGCAACCACCTCCAGCCCCAGGGAGGCCCCAGAACGTCACCCACAACCCTGAGAAGGCCCCAAAATGCCACTTCCAGCCCTGGGGAGGCCCCAAAGCAAAGCCAGGAGCATGGAGGCACTGGCCCAGGCAGGAACAAGGTGCCAGAAACAACGAGCCAGAAGAATCCAGGCAGCTCCCCTGGGCTAAACACCTCATTCCCGGCCAGAAAACATCTCCCTCCCTGGCGGGGGAGCCGGGGACATCCGCGCCCAGCCACCGGCCCTGCTGGCAGCTCCACCACCCCGTCAGGGGGACACTGATACTTTACTTGGTCTTGAAGTCCTCCACGAGGTCCTGCATGTTCTTGAGCTCTCCCTCGAGGCGCCCCTTGTCCGCCAGGAGCCCGTCCAGCTGCCGCCGCAGGTTGCCGATGTAGGTCTCGAACATGGGAGCGATGTTGCTTCGCGTCGTCTTCTGCTCCTGGAGGAGGCTCCACTTGGTCTCCAGCATCTTGTTCTGCTGCTCCAGGAACCGCACCTGGGAGGGAGCGCAGGGATCATCTGGGGTGGTGGCAGAGAGGGGAGCTTGCACCACAGGGCATGGAAGGACTGGGCTGCGGGTGGGAATCCTGTCCCAGGGATTTGGGTGTTCGTGGGAAGCACCGGAGGGTCACAGAGACCCTCATGGTGAAGAGTTTGGCTGCTCTGGGGCCTGGCTTGTGACTCTGAGGCTTTGGAGGAATTAAAGAAAAGCAGAATCTGCTGGGCTGACACTTGACAGAAACCGGCCCCAGACCTCAAACCCTCCAACTGCTCCAACTCCAGGGCTGGATTCCTCACATTTTGGGGATGCCAGAGCGGGATTTACACAAGGTCAATTAGTGCAAGAGAGCCAGGGCAGCATAAACACCCAGGGCAGGCTCTGGTTCCAGCTGCTGTCCCAGGACAGGCTCTGGTTCCAGCTGCTCTCCCAGGACAGGCTCTGGTTCCAGCTGCTCTCCCAGCACAGGCTCTGGATCAATCTGCTGCACCGGGACAGGCTCTGGATCAATCTGCTGCCCTGGGACAGGCTCTGGATCAATCTGCTGTCCTGGCACAGGCTCTGGTTCCAGCTGCTGCCCCGGGACAGGCTCTGGATCAATCTGCTGCCCCGGGACAACTCCCTCCAGGAGCCTGTCCCTCCCCAGATTTGGTGCTGGGGCGTTTGGGCCATCCCAGGTAAATCAGGGCTGCAGAGGCAGCCTGAGCAGGGCAGAGCAGTTCTGTTGGCGATGCCAGCAGGGCTTTAACACACCGAATAATAAGAATTATTTGATTGCAGTGGGCAAATCCCACCACGCTGTCCAGGACTGGTCCCGAGCCCGTTTGTGATCAAAGCAGTTTCGGGTCCCAGCTGGCGTTCAGCACCCCCAGAGCTCTGAGCCAGCCCAAGCCCTCACCTTGTCAATGAAGGAGGCGAACTTGTTGTTCAGGGTCTTGATCTGCTCCTTCTCCTCCTTGCGGACCCTCTGGATGGTGGGGTCGATCTCCAGGTTCAGGGGCGTCAGGAGGCTCTGGTTGACGGTGACCTCCTGGATGCCGCCGGGGCTGAGGCTGCCCCCGAATCCCGCTCCCCCATAGGCGTAGCCCGAGCGGACGCTGAAGGAGCTGCCCCCTCCCAGCGAGACCCTCTTGCCGGCAGAGCCCAGGCTGTAGAGGCTGGCGCTGCCGAAGCCGCCGGCGCGGCCGAGGCCGGAGCTGCGGGTGGAGGACACGGAGCTGACCCGCACCTGGCTCAGCGCCGGCCCGGCGGCCGAGCGGGAGCTGAAGGTCACGGAGCGGGACATGGTGCTGCAGGGGCCGGTCCGGGTGCCTCGCTCTTCCACAGCTCGGGGAGGCTGCGCTGGAGCCCAGGGGAGTGAGAGCGCTCCCGCTGCCTCCCCTTTTATCCGTTAGAAAAGCTGGGCTTGGCCCAAGGGCACAGCAGGGATCATTTTACTGCTCGGAGCTGGGTGTGCCTGGCCGCATTCCCACCCTCCGGCAGCCGCGGGGAAGGGCCGCGGGGCAGGGACGGGACACACCTGGCGCCGCGTCCCCGCTCCGTGCCACCTGTGCGGCCAGCGCCGAGCCCCGGCCCCGCTCCCCGCGGATTCCCCGTGCCCGGGCTCCGCCGGGCGCAGCGAGCAGGGGGAACACGGGGACCGCACGCGGGTCTGGAAGTGCCGCAGGCGGGCTGTCCCCTGGACACGGCCCAAAGCTGATAAAGGGGCCCCGGCGCCAGGTCCTGCCTGTTTAATATCAACCAGGGCACTGCCCGGGCCCTGCCAGCGGCACCCACTGCCTGCCCGCCCGGGGCACCTGTCTGCCCTTCCCTCTCCTAATCCCTCAAATCAGTCCTTAAACCCGAGCTGGGTGAGGGGAGCTGCATCCCACCCAACATTTAGTCCACACTCAAACGGAGGCAGGAATAAAATCCTGGCTTAACGTTCTTGGTCCCTGCTTGAATTTTGAGGTTCTGTGAAGAAAAAAGCAGAGAAAAAACTGGGTTTCGGGGTCTTCACCGTTTCCACATAGTCCCAGCGAGCCTCAGCTCTTGACTATCAGGTTGTAAATTCCCCGGGAGATTTCAAAGTCTGGCCTGAAAGTGTCACCCTTCAGCTTTTCTGTCCCCAGGACAGGGAGATAAGGCTGGCTGCAAACAGCCTGCTCAGAATCCATCCCTCCTGCTCTGGGGGGAGAGGAGAGGCCCGGCTGCTAGGGGAAATTCTCTTTTTAAAGGGGGAAAAGTGGGAATTCGAGCCAGGAAGAGAGAGATGGGGCAGGATTCCTGCAGGATTCCTGCCAGCCCTGCACCTGGCTCGGCTCCCATCGCAGGGGGGACCCGGTGATCTCAGAGGTCTTTTCCAGCCTAACAGATCCTGGGATTACAAAAAGAACCCACTGAGTGTAAAAGAAGTGGAGTGTTCCAGACAGGCCCCGCACCTCCCCTGGGGCTGGGGGCAGGACGGGGGTCACTCCGTCCATCCACAGCCGGGAACAGGGCAGTGTCCAGCCTCACACGGACAGGCCGCTCCTGGCACAGCGCCGGGATGTCCCGAGAACACAGGGGTGGGAGCTGAGTGTGGCACTGAGGGTCGGGCAGCAACTCCCGGCCGGCTCTGGGTGTTACCAGGCTGGATCAGCACACGGGGCTTTCACACACCACGAGAGGCACAGCGCGAGCAGTCCGGGCAGGTGAATCAATCCGGGCAGGAGTATCCCAGCCTGAATCCCAAAGCTGCTCCCAGCAGCCTCCAGGAATCCCAGTTTGGCACTGGGGAGCTGCACTTCACCCTGGATTTGGGTGAGGGTGAGCCATCTCCATCCGAAGCCCAGCCTTCCTCCCCTGCACCCCAGGTGGGATCAGGAAGCCCCATCCCCTGCCTGCTGCTCCCAGCTCTGCTCCCTTCCCCCCGCCAGGTGGATATTCCCGGTCGGAGGTCGGAGCCCAGGCTGAAGCCAGGTGGGGCAGGGCAGGACGTGGCCACCAGAGGTGTCCCAGGGTTTGTTGTGTTGTTGTTCCATGGCAACCCGGGACTGCTCCACAACCGCTCCGACCGGTAAATTCCTCCCCGGCCTCGTGAGTGACCCCAGGGGTTCGGGTCTGGTGGCACCGAGCTCACTTTGGACTTTTTGGGGAAGCGAATCCCCTGCCTGCCACACTGGGAGTCGATTCCCGCCTGGCCCTGCACACCCAGGACTGGCTCCGACGCTCCCAGAGCAGCCGAACCCCCACAAACGACCAATCCCTCCACGAATCCCTGGGAAAACAAACCGGGCTCGCAGTTCCAGCTGGAAGGTGCCCAAAAAATATTTAACAGAATCAAATATTGTCATGGAGGAGGAAAACCTTTGCAGGTGAGTGAAATGACGTGTTGGGGATGTGTTCTGGTGGGGTTTCCAGCGGGTTTCCCACACCTGCTGCCTGCTGGCACTGCCGTGTTTGGATCGGAAGGGTTTGGGAGCAGGAGCATCCGTAGGTTCTGTCGGCACAGGCCCTGTGCAGCTCCTGGGGCGATTCCTGATCCAAAGGGCTCTGGATCCCACACCCGCTGTCCCCACACCCCGTGGTGTCTGCGTGGGCTCCTGGCCGGGGGATGGATACGGGATATTGGGATCGGTCTCCAGGCCCAGGGGAGGCAGGAGGCTCTGGGTGCTGGTGACCTCCCAGACGGGGCCCTGGGGCTGTCAGAATCCCGGATTCCCAGGATCACGGAGGTTGGAAATGCCCTCCCAGACCACGGAGTCCAAGCTGTGACTGATCCCCACCAGAGCCCTGCGTGCCACATCGCCATTCCTCGGATACCTCCAGGGATGGGGACTCCCCCACTGGAGTGCCTGACCATCCTTCCAGGGAAAAATTCCTCATGATGTCCAGAGAAACTCTCCTGATGTCCCGTGGCACTGCCAAGCTCTTATTCCTGCCAAACCCCCCGAAATCAGTGAGAACACAGCAGCACCTTCCCCACGATCCTGAAGATCTCCCCGTGCTGCAGCCCCAGATCCCCCTCCCAGGATCAAAGCAGCCTCACTAATCCCAATTTCCAGCTCATCGTAATTCCCGTGACTGGAGACTGGCCCAGAGTTCTCCTGGACCCCAAAGGCAGGCGCTGGATGTCACCAGGCAGGAGCTGGCCTCGGTGGTCCTTGGGATCCAGCTCAGGATGGAGGCGCAGCCTGATGCACGCATTATCGGGGTGAGGTGGCCGTTTATCAGGGTTTTATTGGTTCCAGGCCCATTTCCCGTGTCACCAGGCCATAAAGGCGATGGAATGACGCAGCTCCAGCCCAGACCTCGGCGACAGGGAGTGCCCTTTCCAGCCTGGCAACAGCTGCTGATCCGCAGGGATCACCTGTTCCAAAGGTTGGTGCCTCCCTCCCGCCGGCGCTCGGGGCCCTGTGTCCCGCTGGATGTCCTGTGAGTGGTGCCCGCTTCCGTGCCCTGGCCACCCCCAGGCACGGCCGTGACCCCTGTGAGCCCAGAGGGATTCCCCCATTGACGGGAATCATGGAATGGTTTGGGTCGGAAGGGACCTCAGAGATTATCCAGGGCAACCCCCTGGCACGGACAGGGACAGGGACAGGGACAGGGACAGGGACAGGGACAGGGACAGGGATGGGGACAGGGACAGGGACAGGGACAGGAACAGGGACAGGGATGGGGACAGGGACAGGGACAGGGACAGGGACAGGGACAGCTCCCACCACCCAGTCACCGCCCTCCCGGCCTTATCCCGCACAGACGGGATGCTGAGACCCTCACAGCCCATGGGGCGCCTTTTCCGAGGCCCCGAGATCCCTGCCCTGGCCTCTCCCTGCTCCAGAGCCTTTGGCAGAGGCCGTTGGGTCGTTCAGGCTGCAGCTGCACCTGGATTTACACACGGAAACCACATTTTCCTCCACTTTTCCAGCCCTGCACCGGCCCAGGGATCAGGGCTCTGCCGGGTCCGGGCTCACCCAAACGGCTCCAAGGCTTCCAGGAACTCCTCATCCGAGAATTCCTCATCCAGGAAACTCCCCATCCGGGAATTCCTCCTGCTGCAACACAGCAAAACCCAAAGATCAATGACCACAGGGACCAGGAGGAACAGAATCTTGGGATCGTGGAACCGTGGAGTGGTTCGGGTGGGAAGGGACATTAAAGCCCATCCAGTGCCCCCCCTGCCACGGCAGGGACACCTCCCACTATCCCAGGGTGCTCCCAGCCCCGTCCAGCCTGGCCTGGGACACTGCCAGGGATCCAGGGGCAGCCACAGCTGCTCTGGGAAATCCATTCCAGGGCCTGCCCACCCTCCCAGGGAGGAATTCCTCCTAAACCATTCAGTACTCTCCCTAAGTCCCGAGGCCCCTCAGGGTGCCCAGGGCACTGCCTCAGCTTGCCCGGGGTGACAGATCCAGCTCCATGTTCCCAAGGCTTCCCTCACGCTCCGAACTCCCTCCAGGAGCTGCGTTTCTCCTCTCCTCTGGCTCTGCCCACCCCGCTGAGGCTGGGAAGTTCTTGGCTCGGCTCTCGGCCACTCCTGGAAGCTGCTGGCCCTGAAATCCATCCCTGGGGAACAGCTCCTGGAGCTCAGAGCTGCCCACCCTCGGCCTGTTCGCTGCAGCCCAGGAGGGCTATCGGCCACAATCCCGGATCCTTGGATACAGCACAAAGCCAGGCACCGGCACCGCCAGAGCTGGGGAGCAGGGACAGAGCCGGGAACGGCCGGAGCCGCGCCGGGGAGGGTCAGCGTGGAACTGGGAAAGGGTTCCTCACCCAGAGGGTGCTGGGCACTGCCCAGGCTCCCCGGGGAATGGGCACGGCCCCGAGGCTGCCAGAGCTCCAGGAGCGTTTGGACACCGCTCTCAGGATTGGGATTTTGGGACTGGGGGGATTTCGGGGAGTCCTGTGCAGAGTCAGGAGCTGGAATCAATGATCCTCATGGGTCCCTTTTATTCAGGTTTTTCTGGGATTCTGCCAACGACCTGGACGCCCCAAGGAGCTGCTCCCGCTGGAATCTCCCCCCTCCCCCCCTTCCCGTGCTCAGCGCAGCGGTGGGGCTGCCCCTCCCCGCGGATGGAGCCCCACGTTCCTCCTGCCCTCTTTGCGGAGCAGCTTTTCCACCCCCACTGCCCTGCCCGCTGCCAGCAGCTCCTGGACACACCTGGAAGCCCAGCCCAGACTGGGATCCTTCCCAGGGATCCTTCCCGGGATGTGGAATGTGGACTGGCACGGGAAGGTATCCCAGTATCCCGGCTGTGCACTTTCCCCCTCCCCAGCTCATTGGACAGGGCCCTAAAGCTGTTTTTTCCCCTCTCCCCCGAATTACAAGACTTTGTGATTACAAGAAATCCTGACGGAATACGGATAAATATAGCTATAATTATGGATAATCATCATTACCCGGATAATTTTGACATGAAAGTTGAGAGTCCCTCCCAGAGCCAGAGCCTTAAGGAAAAACAAACAAACAAATTAAGACTTCAGTTCTCAGCGCCGGGGTGAAACTGCCAGCGCTGGGAATGCTGGGCTCGGTTCCTCCGGGAAGGACGCGTCTCCGGGGAGGATGGAGAGCTCCTGCACTGCCCCCACAGAGCCCCCGCGGCTCCGCTCAGCTCCGAGGGCTGATCCCACGGAAACTGCGGATCCTGCCGGGGACAGAGCAGAGCCCGGACACCCTGAGCTACAAACACACGGAATCCCAGGATCCCTGAGGAGGGAACAGCTGTCCCAGGCCATCAAGTCCCAGCTGTGCCCGATGCCCACCTTGTCCCCAGCCCAGAGCCCTGAGTGCCACCCCCAGCCCTTCCTTGGACACCTCCAGGGATGGGGACTCCAAACCCCCCTGGGCAGCCCCTGCCAAGGCCTGAGCACCCTTTCCATGGGGAAATTCCTGCTGCTGTCCAACCTGAGCCTCCCCTGGCCCAGCCTGAGGCCGTTCCCTCTCCTCCTGTCCCTGTTCCCTGGGAGCAGAGCCCGACCCCCCCGGCTGCCCCCTCCTGTCAGGGACTTGTGCAGAGCCACAAGGGCCCCCCTGAGCCCCCTTTTCTCCAGGCTGAGCCCCTTTCCCAGCTCCCTCAGGAATTCTCCAGCCCCTTCCCCGCTGCTCCAGCCCTTCCCCAGCTCTGTTCCCATCTCTGGACTCGCTCCAGCCCCTCAGGGTCTTTCCTGAAGTGACCCAATCCAGGCTGATCTGCCCCAAAACACAGAATCGTTGGGAAATTCTCCTTTCTCCATCCCTATTTCTCCAGGTAACCCTTCCCAGGGGGAGGCTGCTCCTGGACCACCCCTGACGGTGCCGTGTCCCCATCGCTCCCTGGCTGGACCTGTCCCTCCCGGGATCCCACAGGGCCTGGGCAGCTCCTGCCCTGCCCCTGCTCCCACTGAACCCAAACCCATGTGGCCTTTCCGGAGCAGATGGAAACCATGAGGTCACTCCGAGGGAACCCCGGGTTCTGGGAGCTGCAATAAGCCCAGGACAGAGCTCAGGATTACTGCAGACATTGGGGCCCGAGTCCTGCCCAGGCTGGAGGGGACGGTGCAAGGAATGGAACAAGGAGGGCGATGATCCGGCAGAGTCATCCCAAAAAACCGCTCTTACCAAAGCCCTCCTTGCTCTGCTTGGCAGGGTCAGAGGCACGAAGCCACTCTCCACCAGTGGATCCCGTTTCCAAATCCAGGAGGGATTAAGGTCTCGCTCCCCCCAGAACACTCAGTTCCCATCGGCAGCCATCCCAATCCCGTTTGTGCAGCCCTTGGCTGCGGGAACTGTGGGCAAGGACTTGGGGTCTCAGCAACTCCCACCGACCCAGGGAGGACACGGGATGGAGCTGCTCCCCACCCTCTGCCTCCAGGGGGCAATTCCAGGATCTTTGGCAAATCAAACGGATTTGTTGCCCGATAAATGCTCCTAAGGAGAAAAATAATACGGAAAAGGAACTTGGAGACAAACTGTCCTGCAGGGAGGACATGGGAGAGGCAGGAGGAGAGCCGGTGTCACCTCCCTCACTCCCCACACGCCGAGGGACGTGTCGCCAACGTGTGGCTCCAAAAATTCCTTGGAATCTTGCAAAAACTCCATCATTTTCAGGGCAAACTGTCCTCCTGCTCCAGAGGGTGGACAGGACCAGCCTGAATTCCAGAGGTGGCAGCCCCGTGCCCAGGAGGATGAGGGATGGCCCCGGGGTCTGTTCACCTGGGAACACACCGTTTCCTGTGTGCAGCCTCAGGAGTTTGATTTGACTGGGCACAGTGGGAGGCTGAAGGGGCTTCCCAAAACAGCTCCGGGCTGGGACCCCAGAGCTCTGGGGCAGGAGAAGGGGCAGGAGAGCAGAGGGGGAAGGAGCAGAGCCTCCACCCCGCGAGGCGCTGCCTGCAGCCGAGGGACGCGAGCAGAGCAAACAAGGAACATTTTACGAGGACTTTACAGCTGCTCTAATCCCGGAGTTACCCCTGCTGGCCCGCGGGGCTCTGCTGCAGGAGCTACAGAACCAGGAGAGCCGAGCTCCCAAATCCGGGATCCTGGCCTTCCCACCTGGCACCCCAGCCAGGGATTTTATCTCAGCATTTTTATCCCAGCAGCAGGAGCTGCTCCAGGGCCAGACTGAACCCAAAGGTGACGGAAGCGTCGGAAGCTTCCAGAAGGAAGGTGCCGTTCCCTCCTTTGCTCTGGTCCTCTCCCGGGTGGGGACCTGGAACCAGGAAGGGCCGGGGAGCAAAGGGCAGGATCGCAGCCTTGGAGCCGCGGGGGCCCAGCCCTGGCGCTGATGGAGCAGCGGGTGGGGCCCGTCTGGCTCAGGCCCCTCCTAATCAATGCCCTCCGCGCTGACAACAACAATTACAATTCTAATTGTGATGATAATTGCCTCGGACCCGCCCGCACCGCCGAGGACATCGATGCCGCCCTGGGAGCGGAGGGATGAGCAGGTCCAGCATTCCATGGAGCAGGGGCCACACCTGGAACCCTCCTCCCCACACCCACCTGCATCCCAAATCCAGCTCCAGCCTCGAGCTCCACCTGGGGCACCTCCCACGGGAGCAGCGAGGCTCAGCAGGAAAAGGAGACCGGGAAACCAGTGCCAGGAAAAGGAACAGGTCCCCACGATGCCCGGAGCAGCTGCGGCTGCCCCTGGATCCCTGGCAGTGCCCAAGGCCAGGCTGGACGGGGCTGGGAGCAGCCTGGGACAGGGGGAGGTGTCCCTGCCACGGCAGGGGTGGCACTGGGTGGGCTCTGAGGTTCTTCCCACCCGAACCACTCCACAATCCCATGCTCAGGATGTTTCCTTCCTGCACTCCGCGGGCTCCGGAGCTCCTCAGTGCAGGGAAGAGCTTCACCCACCCAAAAAAAGGGCAAAACAGCCCCTCCAAGGCAGGATGAGCTCCCGGTTCCCGGAGTGCTCTGGGTGTGACTCAGCTCCTCAGAATCTGAGCCCAGGAGTGAAAATTCGGGATGACTCAGTCCCGGTCCCTGATTTTACAGGGATTACAGGGTAGCCCTGGCACACGTCACACACGTGGGGACAGCCACGGGCCTGGGGCCACGTCAGCCCGGCCTCCGGGCCGAGAGCAGCGGAGATTCCTGCTGATTCCTGCTCTGCCTCCAGGCGCTGGCTCGGACCCGAGCCTGCATCCCGAGCCTGCATCCCGAGCTCCAAACCCACCTGCATCCCGAGCTCCAA
>VZRQ01003726.1:166276-182094 GCA_013397975.1 Machaerirhynchus nigripectus
TGGCGCGGGGCGCCGGGAATGTGCTGCTGACAGCAGCCGGGAGAAACGCGGGGCAGGAGAGAACACGGAGCGGCCCTGCCTCCCCCCCAGGCACAGGGCCCTGTTTGGGACGCGCCGGAGTCTCCCGGGAGACCTGGAGCCGGCCCAGGCCCGGCCTCCCCTTCTCCCGCAGCCCGGGGAGAGCTCCTGGGGCCCGGGGTCCCGCCGGCCAGCCCCGGCCCGGAGAGATCCCACCCCCAGCACCCCCAGCTCAGCCCTCCGGAGAAGGGAGCCGGGGAGGGCACGGCCAGCAGGAGCCCCAGGAACGCCTGGCTCCATTCCCAACCTCATCCCCAGGTGGCCAAGCTCGGGTGAGATTCCATTTCAGCCTCAGGCCTCGGGGGGATGGGATGGGATGGAGCTCATGGACACAAGGCCCAGGAGGTCCTGCAGCAGCACTTGATTCCCGAACCACACTCAAAGCTCAGGAGATCCTCCAGGAATGTCTAATTTGATTCCCAGTTCTCATCCAGTCACTCTCCTTTCCCACCTCCCTCCTCTCCAAAGCAGCTCCCAGGCCCACAGATCCCACGGGATCCCAGTTCCCTCTCACTGAGCCTTCCAGCCGGCACCTTTTCCACTCCAGCCTTCCCTGCACATTCCTGTGCTCCCAGCTGCAGCCCCCTCTGCTGTCTCCCGCTTTTCCATGGAAGCCTGGACACCTCTCCCAGCTGCCCTGAGCACTGAGCAAGCTGTCCTGGAAGAAGCCAAACCAGAATTCCCCCGGGTGGGATGAGGCTGGGTGGAAAAGGGACCTTCCCAGGTCCCCACGGCTGCCCGGATCCAAGGACAAGGCTGTCAGCAGTCGGGACCCCCAGTGGGATTGGGGCGAACCAAAGGCAGCTCTCAGGGATTCATCCTGTGGGAATTCTGAGGCACGGCCTGAGCCCCGCCCGTGCCAGCAGCGGGGCAGCTGTGGGGTAAAGCCCCGCTGAGGAACGTGGGCAGGTCCCGCTCCAGGGGCTGCGGGCAGGAAATCCTTCGGGATCTGCCCCAGTTATCCACCAGGAGCTGGCACTGCTCAGGCTGGGAACGTCCAGCCGGACAACACAGCGGTCACTCCCAGGAGATCCAGGAGCCCTGGACAGAAGCCACCCCATGGACAGATCTAGAGGGGACGTTCCTGCCCGAGGGGTGGACCCTGGCCAGGTGGACACGGAGCCAGAGAGCTCCCCAGGGCCTTTGGGGGAGATATGCCATATTTGTACCCATTTATTAGAGATTTGGGAAAAATCCTCATGGAAGGGTTGTCCAGCCCTTACAGGGCAGAGTCCCCATCCCTGAAAGTGTCCAGAAATGTGTGGATGTGGCACGTGGGGACACGGTCAGGGGTGACCTTGGCAGTGCTGGGTTGGCCTTGATGATCTCCAAGGGCTTTTCCAACCTGAACAATTCTGTGATTCCTGGCTCAGGCGGTGCCACCTGCTCTGAGGGGACACCAAGACCGGCTGGATTAGAGGGGTTTTTCCCATAAAACCCTCACCCTCCTGTTCTCCTCACCCAGGGAACAGGAATTCTGCCCAAAATGCCAGCAAGGATCTCTTCCCTCATGGCAGCCCCTTCACAGAGCTTTTCCCAGCACCATCTCACACAGATCCATGGAATGGTTTGGGTGGGAAGGGACATTAAAGCCCACCCAGTGCCACCCCTGCCATGCCAGGGACACCTCCCACTGCCCCAGGCTGCTCCCAGCCCCGTCCAGCCTGGCCTTGGACATTTCCAGGGATCCAGGGGCAGCCACAGCTGCTCTGGGAAATCCATTCCAGGGCCTCCCCACCCTCACAGGGAGGAATTCCTTCCCCATATCCCATCTAACCCGTGGGAAGCCATTCCCCCTTGTCCTGGCACTCCAGGCCTTGTCCCCCGTCCCTCTCCAGCTCTCCTGGAGCCCTTTAGACCCTGGAAGGGGCTCTGAGCTCTCCCTGGAGTGAGGTGAGCACCCCCAGCTCTCCCAGCCCAGCTCCAGCCTCTGAAGCCAAGCTGGGAGTGCCCGGAGCAGGGGTGTCCAGCAGGGATGTTCCCGGAGTTAATGGGGATGAGGAGACAGAGCTGAGCCATGGCGGGGCTGGCAGCTCTGGGAGCCTCCCTGCTCCCTCCCTGCTCGCTCCGTTTGATCCGTGCAGGATCCCCGGGAGCTGCTTTGATGTGTCAGCCTGGCAGCAGGGCCTGTTCCAGCACGGCTGCTCCCGGATTCCTGCGGGAACAAAGCTGCAGCTCAGCAGCTTCCAGCGGCTGGGACTGACCCCGGGGCGGAGCAGGGACACCGAGGGACACAGAGGGACCCCCTCAGCATCAGCCCCCTGACCTCCCCAGGGAGGACGCAGGAATTGCAGCCCACCAGTGCAGCAGGAGGGGTTACTGGGGGATCCCGGAGCATCCCGACCCCCAGGGTCTGACCCTGGCCCACCACACGCTGGGGTTTAATCAGGTATCCAGCGTGTGTCCTCCAGGGAAGCACGGATCAGATCCCTCCTGAGCTTCCCTGCTCCACAGCAGGGTCCCCACTCGAGTTCAGACAGCTCTGACCTCGGAACTCTCTCACTCCCAATAAAACCGGCTCCGTCGCTCCGGGGAGGATCCAAGGACGGAGTGGCTTCGTCAAACATCAGGATAAAATTCCAGGGGGCTGATAAGAAGCATTTTATGATCCTGATTAAACTGGGATTGTCTGGTCAGAAGAGATAAGGCCTGATAGCATTTTCTATTTCCTGGGAGCAGATCCCCACCCCGGATCACGATTCCAGCCCCTTTCAGTGGGCCCAGCTCCAAGGGAACAAGGACGTTCCAAATGAACTCATTCCACGGAGCTTGAGCCTGAGCTAGGAAATGGTGGCAAAGATCGTGTCCATGATGATCCAAGGGACTTCTGTGCCAAGGGGGAAAACAAACAAACCTCCCTCAGTTTGCTCCAGAAGTGAATGAAACGGGAAACCTGAGGTGCTGAAACGAAACCCCAGAGAGGGGCTCAGGAGCCCAGGGAGACGCTTCCACAATGTGCCAGCTTCTCCACCAGGACCAGGGAGGCTGAAACAGAGCCTTGGAGACTCCAAGGAACCCTTCCCGCCTGGAATTAGACCTGAGGGCTCATGGCCAAGGCACTTCCATGTCCAGAACTGAGAGCCCGAGGACGGGAACGGCCCAACTCTCCCTGCTGGAGACCCAGCGGAGCGGGCCCTGGAACCCAGAATGGGCTGGCTGGGAAGGGACCTTGAAATCCATCCCATCCCAGCCCTGCCATGGCAGGGACACCTCCCACTACCCCGGGGTGCTCCCAGCCCCGTCCAGCCTGGCCTGGGACACCTCCAGCGATCCAGGGGCAGCCGCAGCTCCCCTGGACAAATGTCCAGAGTGACCCCAGTGATCCCTTGGGTTTGTGCTTGGTTTTCCCAACAAGATCCCCCCAGGGCTCTGCTCCCTCCCCAGTTCACCTCCCCAGTCCAACCTTTGCCCCAGAACTGGTGACAACTGGGAGGGAAAAGCCAAACTCCCAAAGGGTGTCTGGGCTGGGACTGCTCTTTTCCCAGCTCGCCAGGATCAGATTCCCAGATTTCCACCGGTTGCCACCTCTCCCTTTTCTCCTGCAATTCCAAAGTGACAGGAGGAGCAAGAAGGAACCTGCCCTGAGCTGAGCCAAGGAAATCCAAACCTCTGCCCTGGGACCTGCAGGGACAAGTTCCCGGCCCAGGAAGCTGCTGCCAGCTCCCGGCTCCTGAGGTGGGTCCCTCCACTCCTGGGCTGCTCAGATTAAACTGGAAGTTGAATTAATCCACTTTTTGCCACGTCCCCGGTTGGAAATCATGGAATGGCCTGGCTGGGAAGGGGCATTAAAGCCCATCCAGTCCCACCCCTGCCCTGGGCAGGGACACTTCCACTGTCCCCAGCTGCTCCAAGCCCCATCCAGCCTGGCCTTGGACACTTCCCGGGATGGGGCAGCTGTGATTAACATTGACAGAATCATCCTTCGTTTTCCCAGTCAAGAATTCCCAGGGGTGGGAGCTGCCCGTCCCTCAGCATCAAAGCCAAACACAGCTGAACCAAAAAGGCCTTTTATGGATAAGATCCGGCTCTGGTTTGGAGATTCCCTCTGAGGAAATGCAATTCCATTTGCTAAAGCCCAACCCGATTCTGGCAAGGGGGAGCTCACAGAAACGTCTAAACGTGCTAAATTTGGGAAGTGGAGAATGAAAACCTGGATGAGCTCTGGGAAAGGGGCTGTGGGGGGACTCATCCCTCCCAGGGCCAGGGATGGGGGAATGGGAAGGAATCACAGCTGAGTTGAGGAGTCTGAAGAATTCCTTCTGCTCCAAGGGCTCCGGAAAAGCAGCCATGGAAATGGCACAGTGACCACAGGATCACGGAATGGCTCAGGTTGGGAACGCCCTCCGGAATCATGGAGTCCAAGCATCCCCCAGCACGGCCAAGGCCACCCCTGACCACGTCCCCAAGTGCCACATCCACACGGAAACAGCTGTGAAACCCCTCCAGGGACGGGGACTCCCTCTCCAGCTGTGTCAGGAAGCTCTGGATGTGGAAGGGAGCAGCCCTGGCACATCTGCTGCTCTCAGGTCGTTTCCTCTGGCCACGCTCCAGTTCCTCACTCCATTTTTCCCTGGGAATGTGTCCTGTGTGCTCACCCAGCACGGGAATCTGGGAGACAGCAAAGTGTCCCTTAGCAGAAGTGACACTGAGTGTCACAGCAGTGACAGTAAGGAGAAATCCAACATCAAAACAAAAAAGGATCTGCTTCCTCCAATCCTGCTTCCTCCAAGGCTGGAGGCACCTGCAGAGTCACCCGGAAAGTGGAAGCTCTGAATTTTGATGCTCAAGCTTCCCTGCCTTGATTCTTCCATGCCAGGAAGGGCAGAGTGACCTCCCACAGCAGGGGGAGGCTTAATGAGTCCCAGCACCGTGCAGGGGACCAGTTAATCCCTGCAGGAGTTACTGGGAACAGGGCCCAGCTCTGAGCCCAGGGTCCAGCTCAGCTGCTCAGGTTTTCCATCCCAGGAGTGCTGTGCAACCACACAGCCAAGATTCCCCATCAGGGAATCACACCTGTTCTGGGGCTGGAAAAACTGAGGCAAAGAGGGCTGGAGCCCGGGAATGATCCCAAAGCTCGGAGCTCGGGAGCTCCCCAGGCACAGCCAGGTGCTCCAGGGGAGCAGTGGGAGCTCTGCACTCCCAGGGCAGCTCCAGCTCCCTCAGCAGCAGCAGCCACCCCTGGCTGGCCCGTCCTGGGACCAGGGACACCCCTCTCCTGCCCCGCTCCAGGTCTCCTGGATCCTACCAGGGTCACCAAGGCCAGGAGTCCCTCACGGAAACCGCGCCAGGGTGCCCAGAGCAGCCGTGGCTGCCCCATCCCTGGAAGTGTCCAGGGCCAGGCTGGACAGGGCTTGGAGCAGCCTGGGACAGTGGGAGGTGTCCCTGCCTGTGGCAGGGGTGGGATAGGATCAGGGTGTGCCAGTCTGGAGAGGAGAAGGCTCCAGGGAGAGCTCAGAGCCCCTTGCAGGGCCCAAAGGGGCTCCAGGAGAGCTGGAGAGGGACTGGGGACAAGGGATGGAGGGACAGGACACAGGGAATGGCTTCCCACTGCCAGAGGGCAGGGCTGGATGGGATGTTGGGCAGGAATTCCTCCCTGGGAGGGTGGGGAGGCCCTGGCATGGATCTCCCAGAGCAGCTGTGGCTGCCCCTGGATCCCTGGCAGTGTCCAGGGCCCGGCTGGATGGGGCTGGGAGCAGCCTGGGACAGTGGGAGCTGTCCCTGCCATGGCAGGGGTGGGATGGGATAACGTTCAGAGTCCCTCCCCACCCAAATCATTCCCGGACTCCAGGATCTCCATTTCCCCATGGCCACTTCTTCTCCATGAGGAACGGCCGCAGAGCTTTGCTGCTGTCCCAGGAGCAGACGTGGGTTTAACCCCCAGCTGGAATTTCCCTCTGTCCCACCCTCAGGAAAACTGGGAACACATTTTAGCCACGTGGGAAATGCAGAGTGTTAAAACCAGGCAGAATTCCCCGGATCCTTACCGCAGTGGGATCCATGGGATCTCTTCCAGGCTCTCCCATCGCCGTATCCCAGAGCTGTTCCCACCTCTCCTGTCCCAGCACCTTCCTGGACAGCAGGAGCACGGAGCTGAAAGGAAAATTAAAGTGATTTTCCCTCCTCTTTGCTGAAGGACTGACTCCATCTTGAGCCCTGCAGTATCCCGGGATCCCAGACCAATGGAATTGTTCAGGCTGGAAAAGCCCTCAGAGATGATCAAGTCCAGCCATCAACCCAGCACAGCCCAGGCCACCCCGACCATGTCCCCAGGTGCCACATCCACACTTTTCTTGGACATTCCCATGGACAGGGACGCCTCCAGTGCCCTGGGCAGCCCCTTCCAGTGCTTTACAACCCTTTCCATGATGGAATTTTCTCAATATCCAACCTAAACCTCCCCTGGTGCAACTTGAGGCCGTTTTTCCCTTGTTCCCTGGTAGCAGATCCCAAATCCCCCCAGCTCCACCCTGTCAGGGAATTCGGGAGAGGGTCCCCCAAGCCTCCCTTTCTCCAGGCTGAGCACAGGGATTTGTTTTGACCATCCTGAGCCGTATTTGTGGCAGAATCCAAAGGGTTTGGCCGTGCCAAAGCCAGGCAGAGGGAATTCTGGATCTGGGCCATTCCCGAGCTGCTGGGACAGAGCCTTATCAGCAATTCCAAAGTCCAGGAGTCAGAGATAAGGAGCCATTGTGCAGCTACAGACACCCCGGGCATGGACAGCATGGAAAAGCTGGAAAAATAGGAACTACGGACTCCAACCCACACTCTTCCCTCGAGCAGCTGCCCAGGAGAATTCCAGAGGCACATCCCGGGGGGGTTCCCAGCGAATAAGGAACAGGAACCAGGGTCTCTCTGAAGGAAAAGATCCTTCCAGCCAGGGGCAGGGACAATTTGGGATGCACCTTCCTAGCAACTCTTCCTAGAACTTTCCACAGGGAAGCACAAAAATCCCCCAAGGAAAAAGAAAGGCAGGAATTCTTTCCCCCTTTAACTGGGAGCAGGGACAGGGCCGGGCTTAGCTCAGAAACATTGCAAAGGTGAAAGAAAACAGCACCAAATATTGACACAAGGGAAGGGAAACATTCCGGGGGGGGGAAGGGTGTGGAATGCACGATCCTCCAGTGCCCCCAGCAGCACGGCTGGGAAAGAGCAGCTGAGCAGGAGCAAAGGGCAGGAAAACACGGGATGAGCAACACCCCTGGAGCCAGCAGAGCTTCCCAGAGCTGCTGGAATGCCAGGGAGCGGCTCAGCTCCCAGAGGGATTCCCGTGCTGGAGGAGCTGCTGGATCCCTGTGGAAGCTGCATTTATGTGAAGGGCCTCAAAGTTCTCCTGCGACCCTGCTCAGCATCCCGAAACACAGGGAATCCTGGAATGGCTGGGTGGGAAGGGACCCCAAAATCCATCCCATCCCATCCCACCCCATCCCACCCCTCCCCTGGCAGGGACAGCTCCCACTGTCCCACGCTGCTCCCAGCCCTGTCCAGCCCGGCCTTGGGCACTGCCAGGGATGGGGCATCCCCTGGGAAATCCATCCCAGGGCCTCCCCACCCTCCCAGCCAGGAATTCCTGCCCAATATCCCATCCATCCCTGCCCTCTGGCAGTGGGAAGCCATTCCCTGTGTCCTGTCCCTCCATCCCTTGTCCCAGTCTCTCTCCAGCTCTCCCTTTGGGCCCTGCAAGGGGCTCCAAGGTTTCCCTTCCATTCCCCAGGCTGATCCACACATTGCTTCTCCCCCTACCCTCTCCCTGCAGGAGGAATCAAGGAATTCCCAGTGAGGACAGGGACAAACGCACCCAGGTGTTCCCGGGCCCCGGGCGGAACAGCGGCACAGCAGCACCACCTCCTGGAGCTGCGGCCTCCTCTCCCTCTGGAACGGAGCTCACCTGGAACAGGGCTCGGGACACCCTCGCGCCTCCTGCTGGAGCAAGGAGAACGGGAAGTGGGACAGAATTACCTGCTCAGTGCCCTGGCACCGCTCAGGTGCTGAAAGGAACTGGAATAAAAACAGGATTGAAAACCCCAACACGGAATTTAGGATAAAAGTAAGTTTTTTATTCCAAGGATATTCCCAGAAGCACTCACCGTTGGGGATGAACCCCTCTCCTGGGAGAGCTGAGCCAGGGGCTGGGTCCTGGAGGGGACTGTCCTGCAGGTGCCTCACCCACATCCTGGGGGGAGTTTTGGGTGGATTTTGGGAAAGGTTCCTCATCCAGAGCGTGGTCGGGCACTGGAACAGATCCCCAGGGAATGGTCACACTCCAAAGCAGCCAAAGCTCAGGGTGCTGGGATTTTGGGATCAGTGCCATTTTTGGGTTGTCCTGGGCCAGGAGTTGTAGTTGATGATCCTTGGGGGTCCCTTCCAACTCTGATTATTCCATAATTCTGGAGGTCAGGGAGTGCTTGGGCAACACTCTGAGGCACAGGGTGGGATTTTGGGATGTCCTGTGCGGGGCCAGGAGTTGGACTCGATGATCCAGGTGGGTCCTTCCAGCTCGGGATGTTCCATGACTCTGTGATCCCCATAGGTCCCTTTCAGCTCTGGATATTCCATGATCTTGGAGGTCTGGGAATGTTTGGACAACTCAGGCATCAGGATTTCGGGATTGGTGGGATTTTTTTGGGATGTCCTGTGCAGGGCTGGGAGCTGGACTCGAGGATCCTTGTGAGGCCGTTCCAATCAGGACATTCCACATTCCCTTGGGCATGTTCCCTGTTATTCCAGGGAATATTCTTGATACACATGGAAAGCACATGGAGGAACTTGGATTGCACGAGCACTTCCTTGAACAACCTCAGACTGGTTAAAACTGTCCCAAAAAATCAGTCCCGGACATGCCTTGCCTCCGATTCCCAAGGGAAGTCACGGTCTGGTCCTAGCGGGGATTTGGGAATTCCCAGCTCTGCCTCCTTGCGCAGGAATCCTCGGATGCGCGAGGCCGTTCCTCAGCGGGAGCCCTCGGGGCGGGCGCTGGTGGATCTGAAGAGCAGGAGGCTCCTGTCCCAGCTGGTGCTGCCGAAGGAGCGGACGAGCTCCATGGCGCATTCCTGCGTCAGGATGCGGGTGACGCTCTCGGCCATGTCCCCATTGATCCGCAGGGAGCGGAAGTGCTCGAAATCGTCCCGGCCCAGCCTCCGGAGGCGGCGCGCGGCCGCCCGGTAGCACTTCCAGGGCTGCGGCTCCACCAGCAGGAACGTGCACAGCGAGGCCAGGAGGGCCAGGAATTCCAGCAGGCCCCTGTCCCCGTGGTTCAGGTGGATCCACATGGTCACGGACATGCAGAAGCCGATGTCGAAGGAGGAGCGGCCGAAGCGCTCCAGGTAGGAGCTCAGGAAGGGCTCCCTGGCCCCGGAATCCATGATGTCCAGGCTGGCGAAGGAGATGGCTGCAGGGAAGGGGCTGCTCTGCTGGGCCCTCCGGATCAGCTCGGGATCGATGTCGCAGCACAGCAGGTTCAGCTCCTTCCCGGCTGCCGGGCTGGAATCGCTGTCCTGGAGCCCCACGAGGTGCTGGTACAGAGCCACGCTGAGCTCCTGCGGGGGGAACACGGGGACTCGGGGAGGCCAGGCCGTGCACGCAGGATCCCGCTCACAGCTCCTCCCCGCAGCTTCCTCTGCCTGCGCTTCCAGAGGAAAATCTGACCCAGATCAGCAAAAGATCCGTCCTGGGAGCCCCCAGCAGCCGGAGCGGAGCCGGGATCCCCCACGCCCTGGGCCTGCTCCAAAAACCAGGGGACCACGGAACGCTCCGGGCTGGAGGAACTCAGCTCATCCCCTCCCACCCCTGCCATGGGACACCTTCCACCGGACCAGGTGGCTCCGAGCCCCCGGAATTCCAGAGTCCCTGGCCTGGAGTCTCTTCCCAGGGCACGCTGATGGGAAGTGGATTAACTGTTAGTGAGAGGAGATTCCACGGAGCTGCTGCAGCCGCCGGCACAGGGCAGGCGGGGAATGTCCCTGGTGTGACATGGGCCTCCTGCTGACTGCCCCACACGTTCACCTGGAATGGATTGGGAATCGTCCCCTAGGGAGTGCCTCAGGCAGAATTCCAAACCCGGGAACAGCAGGATTGTCCCGGCCAGGGGGTTTCAGGTGGGATCAATAATTCACCTGTGCTGGCCCAGGTGAGGCCACACCCAGATCTGGGGACAGTTTGGGGTTCCCAGGGCAGGACTCTGAGGGATTGGAATGTGTCTGGAGCTGGGAATGGAGCTGGGAAAGGGCTGGAGCACCAGGAGGAGCTGGAACATTCCCGAGGGAGCTGGGGGTCTCATGTGGGACCTGCTCACTCTCCAGCCTGGACAGGAGCTGGAGCCAGGAGGGGTTGGGATCTGCTCCCAGGGAACAGGAGGAGAGGAAGCAGAATCCAGGGGAGGTTTAGGTTCGATTTTAGGGCAAATTCCTCATGGAAAGGGCTGTCCAGCCCTGGCCCAGGGTGTCCAGGGCACGGGGGGAGTCCCCATTCCCGGAAGGACTTTACAGATCCAGGACAATTTTCCTTCCCAGTGTTCCCAGTCCTCCCTCCAACACCCTCGGCACTGCCTGCCCCAGTCCTCCCCATCTCTCCCAGTGCTCCCAGCACTCCCCACCACTGCCCCCACCGTTCCCAGCTGCCTCCCCCGGCTCCTCCATCTCCCCCAGACCCCTGCCTTTCCCAGTATTCCCAGTTTGTCCCATTGCCCTCCTCCTTCATTCCCCACCAGCGTTCCCAGTCTGCACCACCCCAGACCAGTGCCTCATCCCGAGCCTTTTCCATGGGCTGGATTGTCCCCCAGTGCTCCCAGTCTGTCCCAGTGCGCCCCACCAGTGCCTCCCCAGTCTGTCCCAGTGCCCCCAGTACCAGGGAGCTCCCAATCTGCCCCAGTGTCCCCAGTGCCGCCCACCAGTGTTCTCCGGTCTGTACCAGTACCCCACACCAGGGCTTCCCAGTCTGCCCCCGTGCCCCCAGCACCCCAAACTGGTGCCTCCCCGGTTCCCCCCACCCCGTCCCCCCACGGCGCCCCAAACCCGCCCGCGTGCCGCCCCCTCACCCCGGAGTTGCAGCCCACATCGAGCCCGAGGAGCGGGCGGGTGGCCGCGGGGAAGAGGCTGCGCAGGAGCCCTTGGGGCAGGAGGCTGACGCGGCCCTCGGGCGGGTGGAACCGGGAATAGTTGGGGAAGTTCCCGTAGGGAGCCGCGCCGGGCTCGGGGCCGCGGCTCCCCCTGCTCATGGGCGCCGCCATCTTCCCACTGCTCCCGCGCGCCGGGCGGGAACCGCAACCGAGGAGAAGCGTTCCGAGGCAGGAATAGTCCGAGGAGGGGGACTCGGGGCAGGGATGGGGACAAGGGACAGCGCCACCCGCGCGGCCACAGCCCCTTTGGGGCGAAAATGAGAGGTTTTAGAGATTTTGTGTAAAAAAACCTGTCTGGGCCCTGCCGGGCTGCAGAGGGACGGCGCCGACCACCCGTGTGTGCTCTTTGAACGCTTCCCCCCCGCGTTGCCATGGCGACGCCGCGGCCCGGCGGGGTCTCAGGCCTTGGCGGGGTTGGAGTATTTAAACAACATGGACATGTCAATTGGGCAATATAAAATCACATTTTATCATATAAAACATATTAATTTTGTTCAACTAAATAGCATATAAATCCTACTTAAATCAACGTTATTGAATGCATATTTGAATAATATTAACTGATGTTATATAAATAAATACCATATAAATGTTAGACATAAGTAACAAATAAATGTTATTTAAATCACATTTAGACACATGATTGCGCTGGGGGTGCCCAGGACCCCTCAGGCTGCAGGTGAGATAGATTTTAAAGCAGAAAAAACCGAAAGTTCCCTGTTAAAGGGGGGTTTAAGAGGAGGGGGAGGTTCAGGGTTAAAGAGGCGCCGTGGCGGAGGTTTAGGGTTAAGGGCCCTGGCGCAGGTTTAGGGTTAGGCTGGCACAGGAAGCTGGATTTCATTTGGTGCTGCTTTCAGTCACAGCATGGAGAGCAGAGGGCGCCTGGAGCTCACAAATGAAAGGCTCCTGCTCCCTGGATCGGCCCTTCCTGTATTTTCATGGAATCACGGAATGGTTTGTGTGGGAAGGGACCTTAAAATCCATCCCACCCCTGCCGTGGGCAGGGACAGCTCCCACTGTCTCAGGTTACTGCCAGTCCTGTCCAGCCTGGCCTTGGGCACTGCCAGGGATCCAGGGGCATCCCCTGGGAAATCCATCCCAGGGCCTGCCCACCCTCACAGGGAGGAATTCCTGTCCAAAATCCCACCCAGCCCTGCCCTCTGGCAGTGGGAAGCCATTCCTTGTGTCCTGTCCCTCCATCCCTTGTCCAAGGTCCCTCTCCAGCTCTCCTGGAGCCCCTTCAGGCCCTGCAAGGGGCTCTGAGCTCTCCCTGGAGCCTTCTCTTCTCCAGGTGAGCACCCCCAGCTCTCCCAGCCTGGCTCCAGAGGGGCTCCAGCCCTCGGAGCAGCTCCGTGGCCCCTCTGGGCTCTCTCCAGCAGCTCCAGGCCCTCCCTGTGCTGGGACCCCTGACCACAAAAGAAAGGCAGAAAAAACTGCAAAAATAAATGCAATTTTCCCTTCTCCAGGCAATGGAATTCAGGGGGGTCGAGGTCTCCTCTGACTCTCTCTGGCTGGATTTAGGACCCCCAGATTCCTGTTTTCAACAGGCACAGGAAGCAGCTCGATCCCTTCTTCTCTCCAGCATCCCTCACACCCCAACAAATCTCCTCCCTTGTCCTACATCTCTCCATCCTTCCTTTGATGGTCCCAGTCTGATTAATCCAAATTTTTTGCCCCATTCCCCAAAAGCCAAGTGCTGAAATTTGATGGAATCATCACCTTTTTATCCTGTCTGGTAATTTCAGGGAGCGCTAATGATGCCACATCCAAATGCTCTTGGACACCTCATTATTTGTGTGGGAACTCTCCACTTCAGTCCTTTTTTTTCTGCAGAAAATGCAGGAAAATGCATTTTCCTGCATTTTCTGGCTGCACAGGCTGTTCAGCACCACTTCCCAGGAAACAGATGTCCCACATTTTGGGTTTGACTCCTTCCCAAGAGCACAGACCTGCTGCTTTGGGATTTCTGTCCTCCTGGACAATCATCCCTTCAGAGCTGATGGGGTGAGATGGGAGTTTCCCTCTCCCAGTGCAGGTTCTCATTTCGGGAGGGGAATTGTCCCTGGAGGAACTTTTTTCCTCCATGTATCTTGGGAAAGCTCCGGCTGCTCCCCAGAGCTGCAGGAAGCTCCCCTGGAGCCGGAGCCCTCTCACAGCTTATCCCCACTCACTGATTTCTAACCCTGTGGTCGCACAAACCAGGCGGGAGAGGGAACAAATCCCTCACTCCCGGAGCCCTTTGGCCCTCGGTTCTCAAATATTCCTCATCCATGACACCTTGTGCAGATCCATGTGCTTTTTATTGCTCTGTGTGGGATGTTTTCCTTACTCATAACCGGGGAAGAGGTGACCCGGGCTCCGTTAAACCTTTGGGCTGTGCCAGGATCTTGTTTATATTTCAAGGGATGAAGCAGCACCTGCACAACCAGAGCAGGAACAGGCACAGGCACAGGCACAGGAACAGGAACAGTTTTGCAACCCTTTATTAGCAATAGTCAGAGAAGATACAAAATCCTATTTACAGGGAAATCTTAGGAACGACCGCTCCAGAGGACTGGGATATGGAGCTGGGTGAGGACTTCAGGTGGAGGACACGGGAGGAGGGGGAGCAGCCCTCGATATCCCACCCCAAATCCTGCATCCCTCAGCCTCCCGAGGAACTCCAGCTCCCCGAGCAGGACAGTGCTCAGTATCCACCGGGGCTGGCTGGGAAGGGATCAGTACGGAAAAGGGACCGGGACACGTGCAAGGGACACGGGAGGGCAGCGAGGCCCCCCCACTCAGGTGCCTGGAGCGGGGTCATGCCAGGTGTTCCCAACAGGAGCAGAAAAGCCAGGATATATCAGCAGAAAGCCAGGATATATCAGCAGAAAGCCAGGATATATCAGCAGGAAAGCCAGGATCTATCAGCAGAAAGCCGGGATGAAGCAGCAGCAGCAAAGTTACTCCACACCAGAAGGAAAAAGAACAATTCCAGAGAGGGCTGCAGGCCCAGGTGTTCCTCCCCAGCTCCCAGCAGGGCATTTTGGAGGAGTTTTGGGACTATTTCAGAGCCAGAGCTCATCATGGAGCTCCACACTCCTCCCTGCAAGCCTGGAAAGCACAAATCCCTACAGGAAATAGCTGTGAGCAAGGAAAGGCTGCCCAGCCGGGCTGCTGAGGGCCCGGAAATTCCCTCTTGAAACCCTTATTTCATCCACTTTTAGGGTGCCTCCCATGCCATTCCCAGTCCTGCCTGCTCAGCAATCCAAGGATTTGGTTCTCCTCAGCAGGAACCAGCAGGTCCTGAACTTCCTGCTGTCATCACCTCGTGGTGTCCTTCATCCCTACAGAGAATTTGGCTTTGGTTGGGGGTTTTTTGTCTGGTTGTCGGGGGTTTGGTCTGGTTGTGGGTTTTTTGGGCTGGTTGTGAGTTTTTTTGTCTGGTTGGGATTTTTTGTCTGGTTGGGGTTTTTTGTCTGGTTGGGGTTTTTTGTCTGGTTGGGGTTTTTTGTCTGGTTGGGGTTTTTTGTCTGGTTGGGGTTTTTTGTCTGGTTGGGGTTTTTTGTCTGGTTGGGGTTTTTTGTCTGGTTGGGGTTTTTTGTCTGGTTGTCGGGGGTTTGGTCTGGTTGTGGGTTTTTTGGGCTGGTTGTGAGTTTTTTTGTCTGGTTGGGATTTTTTGTCTGGTTGGGGTTTTTGGGGGTGTTTTGGGGAGGAGGAGAAGGGGAAGGCATCACTTGCGCTCACCGGCGCAGCCGCGCGGGGGCCGGAGCGCTCCCGTTCCCTGCACCGGACTCTCCCTGGCCGCCGGACACGTGCGGAGGGCGGCCAGGGCATGTGCGGGGTAAAAGCCGGGGCAGAGGGGGCAGGAATGTGCCGTCCCAGCGTTCTGGCAGAGCCTCTCTCCAGCAGGGATTGCTGGAGGCAGCCCCGTGACGCACTCGCCGGCATTCCCAGCGAGATGGGAGATACCAGGTCCTATCAGCAGGAAGGATCACTCTTGGAATGAGAGCAAAAGGGCCCTTATCTCCCCGGGGAGCTTTACAGTCCCAGATCAGCCAGCTGAGCCCCGAACAGGGAATGTGAGCATGGCCACGGTGGAAAGTTACCCGAGCCACCCAGAGCCCGCGCTGACATCCCTGTCTGGGAGAGGAGCAGTGGAAAACAGCCAAGGAGAGGGAACACTGGTGCTCCAGCAGCCCCACTCCCTGGGGAATACCCCCGCAGGGTCGGCCCCGCTCCCTGGGGAATAACCCCGCAGGATCGGCCCTGCTCCCTGGGGAATACCCCCGCAGGATCGCTACTTTGGGGCTGCCAAGACGATTCTGTGAAGGCCTCAGATCCTTAGGGTGGGCCATGGGATCCCAGCCCATTTCCCACGTGCAATGACATTCCCCAGCACAGAAACTGAGCCTCCTCCATCTCCTCTCTGCCATTTCCTGGCAATATTCCTTCCCTGGGATCCCAACCCCTCCGGTGAGGAGCCACGCTCCAGAGAGAGCCAGCACACTCCCCTGGGCGGGAGGTGGCCATGGATCATGGATCCTGCTGTGGGAAGGGAAGGGAAGGGAAGGGAAGGGAAGGGAAGGGGTCTGTGCTGCTTTAGGTACAGGCTGCTGGGAAGCTACATGCACTCTTGGCTTGCAGACCT
>VZRQ01003727.1:1943-22038 GCA_013397975.1 Machaerirhynchus nigripectus
AAGCTGTGCCAAGGGAAATATAGGCTGGATATCAGGAAAAAGATTTTCACGGGAAGAGTGGTGAAGTACTGTAATTGTCTGCCCAGGGAGGTGGTGGAGTCACCATCCCTGGATGTGCTTAAAAAAGATTGGATGTAGCACTCAGTGCCATGGTTTAGTTGAGGTGTTAGGGCATGAGTTGGACTCGATCTTGAAGGACTCTTCCAACCTGGTGATTCTGTGATTCTATCTGCAGGAGTGATACTTTGTCATGCTACAATATTTCTAAGTTGCAAGAGAAAATCTCTGTATTAAAATATATAAAGAAATAAGTAAATGTCAATATATTTTATCATCATTAGAATTTTACCAATCTCTCCTTCAAAGGTTGGATTATTTATGTTTGCTTTAATATAGTTAAATTTAATCAACATAAATAGATATGGTAATGCTTAGCTCAGTTAAAATGAAAACATCAGTATTGGGAAAAAGGTATTTTCGTATATGGCTGTTATTTTGGGGATAATTTAACTAATTTTTTTGTAATATTTGTAAAAAAGTTGTTTATCTATCTTTTAAGATAGTTCATAGAATTCTAACGATTTATTAATGTATACAAATAAATGCAATGTTTCTTATAATAAGCAAGCCTGTTAGCAGCCTAGAACTTGCTTGTGCTTCCTCAGGACCTTTTTAACACTATTCATAATCCTGATGGGTCTTCCACAAGGTCAAGTAATCCACTTTTCTAATTATTTATTATCTTATTATCATTAGCTTGTAATTAGCTGTCACTATCTTCTGTGTGATCTGTGCTGTGACTGGAGAGTGGAGCCCACTTTGTCTCCTGCACCCCAGCAGCAGTGCCCGTCCCCAGCAGGCTGACAGAGATAGGGATGCATCAACTCAAGGACAAACCATGATTGTTTGTTGGGGTTTTTTTGTGAGTGTGATGAGGAAATAGGAGTTTACGTTTTTTATTTGCGGATTTCTGTTTGTTGAAGGTGGGTTTTTAAATTAAGCAATACCTCATAGACCAGAATGCAAAAGGTAGTGACCACTTTCCAACACGGAAATACTATCCTGCTCTTTGAGTGTCTTGGTTTCAAATGGAAAAACTTGCAGATTGAATTATGAAAATAAGGATTATAAATGTTTGACAGGAGTAGCTCATACTCATTTCACAAAAGTCATTTACCATAAGTGCCTACTTAAGTGATTGTCTCTTCTTTGTTACGTTTTTGAGAGTTTTTGAATAAGCTTCCCAGATGTTTCTAAAATACACCATCATCTGCAGTTTCTTCTTTGTTCATGCTATGGTACCAACCCCTCGGCACGTACTCTTTCACCTTCCACTAATAATAATAATAATAATAAAAGAGTAGTTTAGTGATGATTGAGGTTTAAAGGGCTGAATTACAGAATGGCAGGCTACCAGTTAATTTCAAACAAAAATGAATTCACCACGACTTTCATTCTGAGCCATAGGTTAAATTTTAGAAAGGAACATTGTAATCTAAATGCTGAAATTATGTTAGAAGTGAGAAATCAAAGAAATGGTGTCTAATCTTTTCCTTCATGACACGCTAATCAGTGACTTTTATTAGACACTTAACAGCAAATACAAGTATTAAATATCAGAAATTCTTGTGCTGGAAACTGCTGCACTGACAGAACTGAGATGGGTCTAACCTAACCTTCACATTTAATCAGTACATTTCTCTGCTTAATAGTGCTTTTTCTCCTGCTGTTAGCTTTGTGATGATGAAAAACACATTTTGGTTTTGTGTCAGTACTGGAAATAGGACTTGCAATCATGAAATCTTTTGCCACTCTGTGCTGTGCAAGTGATTGAACAAAAAATTCAGTCTGTCAAGCAACAGTCAATAGCCATCATGGCACCTGATTTTGTGCTGATCAAGGCTTCTGGAGTGAAAGCTTGTATTGTCCTGGGAATGCTGATGTCCTCAACTGCCCAGCAGAGTTAAAGATGAGTAAAGTTAAGTGGAAGGTAAAATTTGTTATACAATGACATATATATGATGACATTATTTATGTAACTTTACATATTTATTTATGTAAATCATGAGGGGTATGGAATATAACAGTTAATATTAAAATATACATGCTACATTCTGTATGGGTAGCAGAGGAGAAAGGGGTTATAATTTCTTAACCCTTTACCTTCTCATTTTACCATCATTAAATCCCTTGCACTGGATTTCTATACATGATTTTTTGAACTTAATCACTCACTATGTTAGCATATTATCAGTTGGTTTCTGGGAGTTACCTTGTGAGACAGCAATGCTATGGTATTGGAATTGCTGTTGGTATAAGTTACTGCAGAATAAAACAGCTGCTTTGTTAACAGCATCAAATATAAACTGTTTACTTCTAAGGGCTAAGTCAGGTATTCAGCTGGTGAGAAGCTTACGAAATGATGTTAGGGAAGCTGAGTTCTGGTATTATCAAACCTAGCACTGCTGAAATGCTTACCTTTTCTTCGGTATTCCATTGAAATGTAAAGCCTCTGAACTGGCAAAGCAACAAACAACCATTTAAAAAGAAATCTTTGGAGCTGGAAAATAAGCATTGGCCTTTTTTTGTCTCTACTGTGTTGCTTTAAGCACTTTCACCTATCCAGCATAAACCAACTCAAAACCCATGGTGGCTGACCATAACATCTTGTCTAGGATGTCTTTCGTGAGACCATGTCCACCAGTCTGTGACTGATATTTCATAAACAGAAAAGAACTCAAGTGATTTGGAAGGAGTTTCTACAGACCCCTTTATGATGTGCAGCTTGAGCAGCTCAGTGATAAGTTGGAGCTGGTAAATAGAACTGGAAAGCTACAGGACACCTGGCAAAGAAACAGTAGTCATTTCTTTGGCTGCTGCAGGCACTTAGACATCATGTTGGGTTGTCAGGGCTGAGAAAAAAAACATCATTCAATCTTTACTGTGGATAAAATGAAATATGAATTTCCTTGGAAAATGATCCTTAGCTGAATCAAAACCAGGAAGAGACAATCCAGGTAACTAAGCAGATGGACTGCTCAATTTTATTTCTGAAAGTAAAAAAAAAACAAAACAGCAATAAAGGAGCCATTCTATAAATACAACCATGTTGAAAAAACAAACTTCTTTAGAATGGTTCTGGGTGTCTTCTTTCCTTGCTATTTGTTTTGTGCTTTTGTTTGTTGTTTACTTTTTGGCAATGCTTCATGTATGTATCTTACAGGGAAAAACACTCCTGCTATGGACTCTTCATATGTTCTTGCATATTCTCAATCAGAACACGGGCAGTAACTTTTTTATAATTTTACCCAGTTTTATGCTTTCAGTTGCCTTAAGATTGGAAAAACAAACAAACAAACCCAAACATTTCTGCTGTGCTGCAGAAAATGGTTGCAAGGAAGCAGTACATTCAAAGGCAAAATCAAGGCAAGGAGTGGCAAGCAGAACATGTGGGAAATGTCACACAAGCCCTTCTTCTGTGTGCTCACCTACACAAAGGTGGCGGAGGCCTGGGGCCACAGACTGTTGGTCTGGGGCTGGGCTGGGACTGGAGGGACATTTAGAGGGACATGGTCACCATTGGTCCACTCCTGCTCTGCTGCTGAAATAAGGATAGGAATTTAAGAGGCTTTTGATTGGAATGAATTGGTATACTCTGAGGATGTAAGTGGAAGAGACGGAAAGGGAAGAATAAGGGAGAAATTCTTACACTGAAGTGTAGACCCTGCTTGGCTGGGTTTTTATGATCTGCCTGGGTTTGTTCCTAAAGTTAGGTGTTCCTGGAAAGGGTGGTGGGATAGAGCTGAGCTCAGGCTAGTTGCATATAATAAACATGTTACATGACTGAATAATTGGAGTGGAATTTAGTTTTGTTTAATGTAGAAATTCTACATTTAAGTTTAAACTAGAAATTTTGAAAAACATGCTTATGTTACTTATGTCTTGTTACATTCCAGTATGGACAAAATGGAATTCAAGTAATGGTCTTACTTTTTATTCATGTTGTTTATCATAGTTTTCTGTATTTGTGTTGGGATCAAAATTAAATTCTTAGTTGAAAATGTCTTTTTATGTATAATTTGCCACTTATGGGTAAGTGTGTGTTTTGCTCACCTAGTCTAAGTTGTGCTTCAGCATGTTTGAGAATGGTGTCTTGAGAATGCCAAGTGGTTTGTTTCCACAAAACTTTGAGAGAATTCAGAGTGCCAGGGATCATTATCATTTAGCAGTGACTAAGACACATATATTTCTATTTTTATGTAAATGAAACAAGCAGCATTACCCTCCATATATAGGATTCTCTAGATGTTTTCTAAAGATCATAATTTCCCTGCCTATGATGAAAAGTTTGCATTGATGGCTTTTTAAATAGGTATTGCTGCTTCTTCAAAGTGTTAAGACAGTAAGGAACAGCATGTCTTGGATCACCATAAATAGGATAAGGGCACATTGAAGCCGTACTTTCAAACACTACCTCCAGAGCAATACGTCTGGCAACTTTTACAAGTTCCACAGTCATTCAAAAACATAAACCAGAGAAACAACAAGGAGAATGAGACATTTGTATAACCTGATTAAAGATACGTGGTTTTTTCTGTTTAAAAAATGGGCTCTTCTTCCAAGAGAACAATGGAAAAAGCTGGGGCCTCCTAACTGAAAGGGGAAAGTTCACAATAAACTTTTTGGTTGTCTTGAAGTCCAGTCAATGGAATAAGTATAATACCTTTCATTCTACTGATTATATTAAAACACTTAGAGACATAAAAATAAGTGTGTATATTTTTAAATATTTGCCTAGAATATCAATCACAGACATGACTATATAATAAAAAAGGAAAGTCATAAACCATCTCTGTCGCATGTCTTGTCAGAATTTAGGACAAAATCTGTTGCAGAAAGCTGGAAGATATTCATGGTTGTTATTTTGGAGCAGTAATATTTTGCCAGAAGGGAAAATGCTTTGCCTCAAGTCAGTGTCAGATTTTGCAGCTGAATCCAAAACTTTGTTATAAAGTTTTTGTTTTTCTCAGTTAGTTTCCTGAACTTGGAACTCAGTAGAAAATATAATAAGGATACAAATTCCTCATTAAAATTCAGAAATGAATTCTAGAACCACACCACCCACTATCATGAAATTACCTAGTAGCTCCTAATGTCCCTTGAGCCAAGCAGAAGAGTACTAACAATAAATATGTTAAAGTTGTATCACACCGTAGTGTATATAAAGTTCTGTGTCTATGTATCATATATAAAAAAATATGTGATATATATATATATACACCTATATATCTAAACAGAACATATGTATTATTAACTGTATAGGAACATTTGAAAAGGAGACATGCCTAAAGATGGAATTAAATACAGTCGCTTAATGAGATGCAAATAAAGCAAGGATGATGGTATAATAGTAGAGGGCAAGATACAGGATGCAACTGTGGAGAGATTGGGAGGGAACATTGCAATAGTTTGAATTTACTATTGCGTTGTATAAAATTAGCCATACCAAGTCAGAAAACAATTAAATCTATTTCAGTACCTGTTTTGATCCCAGTCTGTGGCAGACAGGGAAGAAGCAAGGGCCAAACATAGCATTCTATTTTTCAGGTGTACTCATATGCTCCATTATTCAGGTGTTACTGTCTTGACTCATTCCTTAAGGCTTTTTTCTGCCATGAATTAGGAGAAATGTTTTGAGCCTACGCAAGCTGAGGCAGTAATTTACCTGCATGCACAGAGTTCAACTATGAGCAAAATGATAGCGTATTTCCTGTTTTGAAGTTCTAGCCTGATGATTTCAGTCCTTTGATTCCGTTTTTGTTTTATCACAAAAACTGAACACTCATTCCTTATTCACCTTCTTCTTGGCAACCATGATTTTACAGACTTCTACTGCATGCCTGAGGTTTAAAGGTCAGATCCCGTTCAGAAGTGTTTGTATATCTTTGAAAATTCTTGCAGCCCTTCTTCGCTTCTTTTCAAATCTTACTATCCTTTTGCAATATGAGGACCATAATTATTTATTCTCTTCCTTTCCTTATCATTTTTATATGTTTTGGTTTTATTTTTCATTCTTCACCCTTTTTACTCTTTATAGAACTCTTCATTATAATTGCAAATCTTTGACTAAGTGGTAAGGTTAACAACTGGTGTTTACTGACTAACAGTGGTAACTCCTTTTCACTGTTTCCATGAAAAAATCAGGATTACTTTCTTCAGTGTGCACAATCTTAATGTTTTCAGTATTGATTTATCCACTGTACTACCAAGAACTATCAATTATTCTTCTTCACCTTTTGTCACTTTTTCCAACATGCTGCTCATTTAATAGAAAAAAATATTCTTGTTCATTTGAGGTTGAGACATGTAAAAATATTCAGTGTTTTAACTCTGACATTGACAAATTTTTAGCACAGAACATAGTATATCTTATACACATTTGTAGAAAACAGTTGTCTACAAAATATTAATCCTCACCATTGGCTACCCTTAAATGTATAAAACTGTATAGTAAAATACCTGAAGGATAGTAAGAAATTCTCCTTATTGTAAAGGAATTTAAAGCAGATATGACTGATCTGGCAGTCCATCTAATCTAGTATTTTCTTTTTGGTGCTGTTGAAGCTAATGTGTTTTGGAGAGTGCTGTAGCAGACATAATTGCAACAACCCATTTGGAAAGTGTATTTCTTTTTGTATTTATCAGACTTTACAGCTTGAAACAAGATGCTTCAGTCCTTCATCCTTCAGGTAATTTCCATTCTTCAGGGCACAAGGTAATCTTTAGCTGACAAGTGC
This sequence comes from Machaerirhynchus nigripectus, assembly GCA_013397975.1. Classification (NCBI taxonomy): domain Eukaryota; kingdom Metazoa; phylum Chordata; class Aves; order Passeriformes; family Dicruridae; genus Machaerirhynchus; species Machaerirhynchus nigripectus. The sequence continues at coordinate 8,741 of VZRQ01003727.1, forward strand.
ACAAAGCTGTGTTTTAAGAGGCAGGTTCCTCCACCATTTTCCACATGGGTACATTGCATCTTCCTCTGATGTATGTGGCCCTGGCCCATGTTAAAGGTAGAGTGCTGACCTAATCACAGGTTTGCTCTGGCATAGCAGGTCCTGTAAGGTAACACATGATCCACTATGAGTACAGAATTTCCTGTCAATAGTACATAATTCCATCTGAAAACACATAGTAATGCATGTCAAAAAAGCTAATTGACTGTACTTGTAGGTCATTTTATACTTTGTCCCTTTGTAAAGACATGTGCTGTTACGAAATTCAGTACATACAATACTGGATTTTATATCCTTGATTCAAACTGTGCAAGTATTCATGAACAATTTTTTTTTTCTACTGGAAGTCAAGGTTATAATTTACTTAATTTTTCAAAAAGCTTTTTTATGAGATAAGTAATTTAAATTATTTTTATAAATATTTTTCTGTCTCTGTGGAATGGAGAAGACAGAAGAAGTCTGCAGACTGGAATTGCAGATTGATGCTACTCTTTGTTTAATTTAAAAGTGCTGGCCTCATAAGTGAAAATAACTGTTCTTTGTCTACAAAGTACTTTCAACAAGCAAATAAAATTTGGGACAGTTTGACTTCATGCTCCATCAGGAGTAAATCTCTGTTCTGTGTTCAGTAAATCGTTTAGCACCTTCTTGCCAGCTGAAAATGGGAACGATGATATCGTTCTAACTCACAGAGGTGGTGTGATAGACTAAAACCACTAATCACACTAAGTGATCATCTGATTAAAGATCTGAGACCAGTGATCATCCTAATCCAGCAGTTTTCTCGTTTAAAATCCTCAACTGTCCCTTAGTTTAGCTGCTTCACAGAAAGAGACATTGATTCACCAGAAAAATCAAATATGTATTGATAGCTTGTATGTTTTAAGGGCTGTACTTTGAATAGGATTTAGAGTGTTTGAAGTGTTCTTGAGTCATCTGTTGGCTTTTAAAATTGTTTTATAGTTTTCATTCTCTTACAGAGTTAAAACCATTAGGTCATTTCATGTAACTGTCTAGAAGCCATATATCAAGATACTCCTTCAGGTAATACTTTAAATTTTGTCTGACTAGAGGATGACTTGTGGATTGGCTAGCACACGTTTTTTAAAAAGACTCTAGTTTGGAATTTAAGCCATGTGGAGAGAATATACTATTTTCCATGGAATATGTGTCAATCACAGGAGATGAGGGAAGATTTTTTAAAATTCTTTTTTTTCCCTACACAATCTAGAACAACACTTCAAACAGACACACTGAAAATTTTGCAGGAGGAAAAGGTGGCTCACATGGATGCCATAGAATTTCATAAAATTTCCAGTATGACCAATGAATAAGAGGGAATATCATCCATCCATAAATCTTAGGGTTATATTTTTAAGGATTATTTCTTTTTATTATTTTTTTAATGGATTCAGTCTATCAGTTCAGTTGCTCTTACTCTGGAAAGAAATATAACACGTAATTTCCAAACCTGAATACCTTCCATTTTAATTGAAAAAATTCAGATAACATGTACCTGAAGAAGTTATTTTGTTCCTATTTCATTCAACTATTCAGATGTTCCATATATATATTTCAAAATGTACTGTTCCTGGACTCCAGAAAGTACCTTCATGCCTCTTGTAGCTTAAATTTGAGGTTTTTATAGTTACAAAGGTTGAAAATTATTTAGAAGACATTTAAGGCAGGTTGGAGCAGTCCAATTGTCCATTGAACTTCTGGGAGTATTGACCCCTTTTTTAATGCAGTGTGGATTCACAGAAATGATCAGCTTATTTCTACATAGATTTTCCTCTAATTGCCACATTACCAATTTAAAATTTTGAAAATTATCTTAAATATTAGATAATATGGTAATTTGAATCAATGCCATTTCCACATATTTTTTCCATATAGTTAGGTATCCCTGTGAAGGGCAGTACTAGTCTTCCATAAATAAGGTATGTCCTTCCTGATCATGGTGTCACTTAACACATCAGTGCTCATATAATTCTGGGATTTTTTTTTCTGTTATAAAACCCTGTACACTCACTATGTTTATTATCTTAATTGTGCATTCTTATATAACATACTAGCTTTATCTCTGTTTGCTAGTTTTCAAAGTTTCCTGTGATTCCCCTGCAGATATAAATCACAGGACTTAGTTTTCTTACGCAGAGTGCACAGAAAAAAGCATATTCAACTCGAACAAATGCTCACTGTCTTGCACCAAAAGGTATCCTAACAATCAGACTTACTCAAGTGTTTTTAACCAACGGTATGTACAGAATATCAAATACTATATAAACTCCTCTGCAGGTGAAGACATAGATTGACCAAACTTTGCTTTCACCTGCATGTGTTTAGGGACAGAACATGTGTGTACATGAAATTTCTGTAAAAAAAGGGGTCCCTGATTTGGTGTTTTTCACTGCATAAAGCAAAATAAGCAGCACAGTTTGAGTAAGGAACACGTCAGATAAAGAAAAAAAAAACCACCGGTGGGTAAGAAAATAAAAATTAAGTTTTTTCATGCTTCTTCAATCCTACTCTTTTTCAGAAGTGCTTACCAGAATGGTGGTGGCTCATAGCAACTCTTGCATCAGAGTCTACAGGCAGAAGTGCAGGAATGTTTTTTCATGACAATATGCTGTTAAAGACACAAATTATAATTCATTATTTACAATAATTTCTGACCTTCTACCAAGTATAATTCTTCAGTTTTGTCCCCAGTCAGACATTTTCAGCATTAGTGAGTCAAATCCTTGTTTGGTTAAGTCAGTGCTCCTGTGACATATATTTACTTATTAGCATCATCTACATTTCTAAAAAATTCAGCTCATAGGCCTGTGTAGATAAATACTGAAATATTTTCTCTCTCTGATTGCCATTAATTTAAGAAATTACTGACTTTTACACAGTTTCATTGACCTTTTATGCCCTGGATTACTTTCTCTCAATATCTTCCACAGACTGATTTGTAGATTTGTTAATTTTGCATTTGCATGATAGTTCTGGGAAGCTATGCAGAATGCACTTCTCCTGCTGATTCTTCCTTCTTTTATCAGAGCTTACCAAATTTTCAAACATTAGGGCTATTTTACTCTTTTTATATTTGTTTCTGGAACTGTTAATGCACTTGGAGACTGCGAAAAGCTTGACATAATTATACTCATCTGTTTTGAGGATTCTTATATTTTCGTACATATTTTAGTTCTCTTTCAAGGATTTTCTAGGAACTATGAGCTCCTCTCTTATGATTCTTCACGATCAATCATTGTGCTTTCCAGTTTGCCATTTGGATGAATATATACTGCAATTGCATAAGCTGGTGTGTGGATATACAAATAGGTGTTTGTATATGCACATGTATATAAGTGTATGCATATGAACAAATATGTATACCCACTCATATGTATATGCATAACATATATAGAATATGCATATATGGATATTCATAGTGGCATATTTAGGCATATAGGGAGGCACACAGGCCCTAGCTGCCAGAGTGGCCAGCTCTGTAAAACTGTCACAAAACATGACTTTCCTTTGGTGCTCTTTCCAAGGACTCCAGCTCTTCATGACACTTTCAGAAGTCTGGTGTACAGTAGTATCTGTTCATCACTGTGAAAAAGCACTTTCTGTCTTCTGCAAATTGAAGTTCATTACATTAGTGCTGATGTTCTCTCAGCAGGTGGTCGATGTCAATTATTTTTTGCTTCTGTGTAATGAAAGCTGCTACATACTCATTTCAATTCTGTTACAGAGCTCTGAAGTTCTGACAAGCTGTGAGCAGTTCTTCAATCAGGTAAACTTCTGAACAGCTTCCTACTAGTTGGAATCATCTTGTCCTGACTAACCTGGATTTCTCACAACTTGTCTCTATGTTTGCCTCATACACAGTGGCTAGGTTGTCCTTTTCCTTTCTCAATTTTTAAAGCTTGTTGCAGAAGACAGGCATCCAAATCTCACTTGCTCACTTGCAACAGCTGTTTCCAAATATTGGATGGGGTGATTTTACTTTAACAGGTGCATGCACGAGATAATTTACATTGACCTGAGACTTGGACCATGTCCACATAAGAAACTTACCTTGCCCTTGTCCAAGCCAGCACGAAGTCTCTAGTAAGATCAAGCTGAGTTCTGTCAGTCAGGAAATACCAGCCCTTCTCTCAAGATTAGTTGCCAGTATCAGTCACATGGACACAAAACATCCTGGTCTTAAATCCTGAATAAAGTGTTTCTTGATTATACACTATTCGGATGAAAAAAGAAAAAACAAACAAACCAAAATATGGTATTGCATTAAAAATCTCTCCCAAGTCTTCAATCTGCTGCAATACTCAAATTCCCAGTTTCACTCCCAAGATTTTGCCGTAAGTTGGATACATTTTATGCGCACACACACACACACACACACACACACACACACACATGTATAAAACCCCTATAACCCCTAACTCTCAATCTATGGGATTTTTTTTTTTCATTTTCTAGGTATTCAAAAAAATTTCTAAAACAGTGGATCTTCTTCCAAAGCCTTTGTTTGCCTTATGACTCATTAGAGGGACAGTAACTCATTGGGCACTCATATTAGACTGGCAACTAAATCTGTTGAGAAACATCTGAGTTATGCCCATATAAATCTCCCTAACAGCCAACTGGAGCACTCCCTCTACTATGTGCACACACACTGCCAGGCATAATGAAAAGATGATTGAAAAGTTTTACTTTGTGTCCCTCCAGATAATAAGTCATCAGAGTTCATTTTTATGACTGAAAACATAAAAGAGTGTAGTGGCTGTGGAGCTGCCACTGTTTACTGGAATTGGTTATCTGGACTTGCACAATGCTGTGTGCGTTAGGCAGCTAGAAATTTGTTATCAGCAATATAAAAACATCTGTCATGCTGTCAAGTTTAACGAGAGGGAAGCGTGGAAGAAAAGATTGCAATCTAGAGATACAATTAGCTCTCTGGAAAAGAAGTTTGAGCCATATAACTTGTTCATTAAAACACAGAATGGCCAACTCACAGACTGGCTGGGGCAGAAAGGCACCTCTGGAGATCACCTGGTCCAAGCCTCTGCCCAGAGCAGGGTCAGCAAGAGCAGGGTAGCCAGGAATGTGTCCAGTTGGGTTTTTCATATCCCTAAGTATTGACACTCCACAGCTTCTCTGGAAAACTTTTGTGTGTAACCTTACTTCTCTCAAAGAAGATTTTACTTATGTTTAAGTTTCATTTTGTGCCCTCTGAGAAAAGTCTTGTCTCTGTCCTCTTTACACCCCATCAGGGAGTATGATCCCTCTGAGCATCCTCTTTTCCAGACTGACAAGTCACAGTTCTTTCAGCCTCTTCTTGTATCCCAGGTGCTCCAGTCCTTGACCCCCTTTGTTGGACTTACTCCAGTATGCTCAAGTGTCTCTCACACTGGGGAGCCCAGCAATGGGCCCAGCACTTCAGATTTGTCTTGCCAGAGTCAAGTAAAGAAAAATGATCACTTCACCTGCTATTGACACTCTCGCCTAATACAGCCCGGGTTACCTTTAGCCTTCTTGGCTGCAAAGGCAAACTGCTGGCTCATGTTCAACTTTGTGTCCACCAGGACACCCAGGACAGTCCCTGCAAAACTGCTCTCCAGATGGGGCATGCACTGCTACCTGGGGTTATTCCTCCCTGTGGTCAGGATGTGGCCTTTACGGTTGTTGATCTCTATAACTTTTGGCCCATTTCTCCAGCCTTTTGAGGTCCTCCTGAATAATAGGACACCAATCTGGTGCATCAGCCACTCTTTCAAGTTTTGCATCATCTGTAAAATCATTGAGAATGTGCTGTATCCCATCATCTGGATCATTAATTATAATGCTGAACAGTATTGGCACTAGTATAATTACCCGAGGGAGAATGTGTGGTGTTGTAGAACTGACATTCATTGCTTATGAAAAAAGTTGTATTCAGACCATTATATTAGAAACAGCCTTCCTGCCATCTTGACTAAAAGATCAAAATGTTTCCATTATTTATTGAGTTGTCTTTTTCATTTCATCTGTTTTTGAGAAAGCTCTTCTTCCCTATTGATGGAAAAAGTACTGTTTAAAAACCAAAGCCTAACAGTTTTTTAACTATCCTGATGTTGATCTTAAACTATGAAAACTTCGAATAGTATTGTTCATGCTCTTTGTGTTGGACTTTGTTTCAATAAACCTAATTTCGGTTTTCAGTACTGAAGTTTTCAGTAGATGGTCATCTAAAAGACACATCATTGTCAAATGATAAAGAGATAAGTTATTATATTTTCTGTTAGTCTTCCTTTTCAGACCTCAGTGGTCGCTCTGTTTTTTAGTTCAGAACACATTTGTATTTACTTTGCTCTGTTCTTCAAGAAGTTCAATGATGTTTCAGAAATTAAATTTCATTATGCTGCCTGTTAGAGCTCTCGCACAAGACCAAATTCAGCTGCTGTCTTCTTGAATTACATTTATTAATCTTGTTCATGTTGTGTCCTTGAAATGGAACATTAGTAAAAATTTCTCCATCAGAGGTGACAATAGTGTTAGACAATAAGGTGATAAAAAGGAAAGGGATGGCAGAAATAAAAGGAAGTGTTTGTACATCTGTAAATACTGCTAATGCTGCATCAGAAAATATCTTAGTACCAAGCTGCAAGTACTCCCTGCTCCTTTGATGTCCCCGTGAGCCTTTTTTCTTTCACAGAAACTGTTATTTCACAGGCATGTATTATCCAAGTGCACAATGTCTTGCTGTTTTCTTGCATTCATGACTTATGGCCAGGCAGGATCAAGCCACTAAAGGTAGCAAATCATATTAGAAAATTGCCACTGTAATGCCTCACAGATACTTGGTAAGTATAGATCTGCAAACATACTTGAATCAGCATATAGATCGTAAAATAATAGAATCAGAATTATTAAGGTTGGAAAAGATCTTGAAGGTCATAAAGTCCAACCATTAACCAGGTAATATTTATATTTTTGTTGCCATCTAAAAGACGAGACACTCTGATAATCTTGCTGCAAAACAAGAGTACATTCAGAGTAATTGAGTCTACTTCTTTTGAACTCTGGGATATCAAACCTTTAGCAACTGGCAGAAGTCCACCTTAGTTTTGTTGTCCACCTGCCCTGTAAAATCACACTTCTGTCTTCCTGGCTATTTGCATCTATTTATTTTTGAGTCAGTCTGCTCCTTTAGATTAAAGAGCAGTTCACACTTACTGTTTTTTCTTCTTCCCTTTCTCTGACCTCCTCTCCTTCCCACTCACTGCCAGAAGGAAATTTCACAGGCCGTCTTTCCCCATTGGTTTTGTAGCCTTATCTGGCCACACATTAACCTTCCAGCCGTAGTATTCACCTTCTTTCCTTTGATTATCTGTTTCTGTTTCTTTAATCACCCAACAAGTCCTCCCCTGGACTGCTCCAGTGGCTCTGCACATCGGAAATGTGCAGACAGAGATGTACAGACACTGTAGTATCATTGCTAATATCAATTTTTGTATATTTAAGTTCTTAAAAAGGCTTGTAGGCTGTTATCTTCCTGATCTAAGAAGAAAATTAGTAACAGAAGAGGAGAGAGGAAGAGGCTCAAGTTTGTAAATTTCACTACTATCTTTGCTCAGATTATCTGCAGTTATTAAAGATTTGTAATTAAATGAAGTATCAGTTAAAACCAGCGCAGTCTACTGTAGCAATTTAGCTCTATTTTCATGGACATTGTACCTACATGTCTTGCTTTTTCCTGTTAGTTAAGTGGCAGTCACTCAGCATTTTTCTACAAAGTTTGAAAGAAATTTTCAAAAGACAAAATTTTCAAAATTTCACTTTTCTTCTGATCCCTGGTTCAGTTCCTCTCCCTCCCTTCTGCCTAAAAATTGGTCCTTGTCATAGTCTGTGCAATGAGAAAAGCCTGCAGGGCTTGCATAATCATCATGTTTCCAAGTAGTTTGATAGGATTACTTTTTGGAGTAAACCTCAGTAATACCATTCAGCAATGTCAACTGGAAGATCTGTTATAGTTACAAAGGTTGTACATAAATAGTGCAGTACACTGGCTTCATATAGGAAAAATAGTGAGCTACTTCCATGACGCTGTGTACAGCAATCTTTATCAGGCTGTGATTTCTTGATCCATGGAGGTTCTTAAGCATTCAGAAGGAGTGCAGCAAAATGCCATTTTTTTCTGGTATGGGAAAAATACAGGAACATTGAAAATGTAACCTACATTCAGTACAGCAGTAACTGAATTTTTAATTTTTTTTTGCATGATTTCATATTATGGGTGGATGTTTTTGTGTGTTTGTTTGCATGTGTGTGCTTGTGCATGCATATACTATATTTCTGTGTGTGTATGTTTCTATATTTCAACAAGGTATCCTGCAAATTTGAAAGGTGTGAAAATCAAAGTAGTTGTTCCTAATTATTCCTTGTATCTCTATCACAGCATGCAAGCGCAGTAATGAAGAAAGTCAGAAACTGTGCATGCCACCAGCAGTATCAGTGCTGAGGATTTCATGCAGCTTGTCTGAGCCCTCATCGTGCCTTTCCAGCAGGTCAAGAATTAGTTCAAAAGTAATGATTTTCTTGAATGGCAGTGAGTGTGAGGGGATGCCCTTCCAGGCACTGTGCTCATTCTTGGTTTTTCCTTTTAGAAAGTTAGAACTAAATCTATTCCTGCATTCCCAAATTTTTGTGCCAGACTTGAATCACACTGACAGCCATTATGACCAATGATTTTTCCTCATTCATAGATAGGTCACAAACTTTACCCTAAAAGCTATTTTTTACAACTTTAAGAAAAGGGCCTATGTTTATATTTCTGATTGGATTGTGAGTTTGGAGAAAGAAAAAATTCAAAAGTTCATGAGAGAACATTAAGTCTCTAAGGTATTATTAAAAAGTATTCTAGTTTATTCTTTCCCTTTACCCTCAATCTCAAATGACTAAAATACATTCTCTTGGACTTCTTCACTCTACCACTCTTTGGGTATTAAAATTATATGAAGAAAATTTGTTCAAGTTCTTAGGGGAAAAGGACATGTAATAATGATAGTCCTCACTATTAATTGTAAATGTCTTCTTTTATGCTTTTATGTGGGATATCTATTTTCTTCTGTAGATTGCAGTTTGATAATGGCAATCCTTCACAATAACTTTGAAGAGATAAAAGGATAAGCACTTACAATCTACTCCCTACATTTCTTCACTCATATTTATTGCAGTTGGTAGAATAAAAATTTAGCTTTTCCATTAACACTGAATTTCCGTTTTAAAGTATGCAAAATGGAATATTTGAAAATACTGCTATCAAAGAAAAAAAGCTAACACAGATTCTGGCAAGGATCATCTCTTTCTCAAACAGGGAAGAAGGGGAGAGGAAGTATTCCTGCTCCTGAGATAACCTTTAGATCAGTTCAGCCAAGTCATGCCTCGTGCAATGCTATCAAGATCAATAAGACTTGCTATAGAGTGACTTACTGAAGTTACTTTGGATAAATTATTCACCAAGAACTTCACATTTTTATGGTATTTTAACACAATGATTTAACAAATCTCAGAGGCATGTCAATTCAAATTCAACGTATTGATCCAAAGCTTGGAGTTTCAGCTAATTATACCCAAAGATCACAGGTTGATAAAGTTTTCAAAACTAGGCTGAAAAGTTAGGTGGATTAATTCAAGTGATCTATAACATTTCCTCCTTAGGATCAAGTTTAAAGAGACTGTGGAAATGTCCTTTACAGCAATGGCAGCACTTTTGCCTCCTGCCGAAAGTGGGAAGTGTACAGAGCCTGAAGAGAAAAAGTATGTATATTAGGAGAATTCAGCAAATTTCCTGGAACTTCAGTCCCCTCTCAGGTGTTCAGAAATTTAATTTGTTATCATATTGCCCTGAAGATTTAATTTAATTTGAAATAATTCTGCTGTAATTTCAACCTTTTTACATCTTTAACTCTTTATACTTTGGGACCATATCCTTTTGTGAGCGTTAAGTACCAAGTATTTAGAAAAATCTACATAGACTGGTTATAGTTAAAGAAAGAAATACATAACTTTGCATTTCAAATGCCTAAATAAAACCTAGTTTTGGCACTGTTAAGAGAAGGACAACGTAGCATAGAACATTTAAAAAATGCTGCAAATAAACTGAAAACTACTTTACAACCTTCTTTTTTTTTACTTTAATCTCAGAGAAAATAGCTTCATTCAGCTTTACTAGTATTTTCAAGAGTCCTGCATCCTTTGAAAATATATTTTAGCAGTCAAATGTAAAATATATTGCCTTCTGCTGTACAGCTATACTGAAATACCCTTGTTAAAGAGAGCCTTCAATAAATGCTACTTTGAAATTGAGCCTGAACAATGACAAATCTTAAAGCTAATTTTTTTTGTCTAAACCAAGAAGTGATCAGCTGTTCCACCACTGTCCACTCTTGATTGAAAACTGTTTTGGGGAAAAGTGTGAAAAATTAGTGGAGGATGAAATAATTTCTAGATAAAATTTGCTTTTTGGTTAAAGAAAACAGAAGCAAACAGGAGGAGAATAAACAGGATTTATGTTTCTATTTTGTTCCATATGCACCAATTACAAACAAATTTAGCTGCTGGTGGCCAGAAACCCCGAGGATCTTGTGATGTGTATTCCTGTTTGTCTTTAATCCTATATTAAATATTGTACTGAGGTCTGTCAAACATTGATAAGCTTTTTTTGCACTGAAGGTCCTCTGAGATCATTGTGCCTAAATGCCATAAAGACCTGGATTAGGTTTATGCATTGTTATGGTGGTTTAGATACATCTTAGCTCTTGCTCTTATCTTTCCAAGGGACAAAGTCAGCCTGACTGTGTATTAATATTGGTATCATTGTAGTGATTAGCTGTTCAAATCTGAAAAAAAAAAAAAGTACTTCAGTGTAGTTTCCTGAGGCTCATTCTTCACGATCAAAGGAATTTTGTCAGTCTTATATGGGAAATGTAGAAAAACTTTCAGAATTGGATATTCATCATTTTTTATGTACAAATCTTTGTAAAGAACTCTTTACTATTTTTCAACCCATACAATACATTGGTTTGGAAGCGCTGTTTCACTATTTCCTTTATTATTTATCAGAGCAATAACATTCTGTTTTGGTTAAATATTTATTTCCTCATTGCCATACCTTTCTGACTTTTTAATGTATGGAACAGAACTTAGTATAGGTCTGGTTTTAGATAATTTTTTTTTTCCTAAGAGTTGCTTTTAAGGGCAGGAAAAAAACCAAGAATATTATCAAACTACACACAGACTTGAATTCTCAGTGCCATTTCTTTAAGATGCATTTTGATTGAGATTGGTCCATACAACTTTTATATATACAGAAATGTTTCATGCTTATATGCCTATTGATGCAAACCATCAAAGGATAGACATATAGACTATTTTCTGGGTGCAAATGGAAGAAGGACAGAATGGCACCATATATTTCTGTGTCTAGTGCTTAGAGCATTTTAGTTTCCATCTCCCAAACCAGCAGCTGTTGTTTATCCTTTGGTATCTTTCTGATAAAACTATACTACTAAATACACAAGAAGTGTGTCCATTATGTCTTTACTCACTCTTACACTTTTGTGTAGATGATTCCTGGATCCCTAAAAGCAGCTGAGTCCAGGGAGATTGCTTTCTGTATCTCAGGATCACAGTTGTTCGAGGCAATTTCCCTAACAAGATAAATATATTTGCTGACATCTATAAGTGGCTTACTACCAAGTGGGATGTTAGCCTGATTATTCTCTGCTGTTTAACAGAATGACACAGCTCTCTTCAGAGCATAAGATTTCCTTACACAAATGTTCTGTTCTTAACCCTTAATAGCACAACCACCGCCTGCAATCAGCTACCATGATTATCTAATAATGCCTGTGTTTTCTCTTTGGATAGCCTTATCATATTAGGATCAGAGAATTTTTTTTTTTCCAAAGTACACTCATCTTGATATATACCTATTCAGTTTTCTAAACAAGGGAATATAGTGTAGTAATTTTGGAGCTTTAGATTTTGAGGTTTAGAAATACATACGGGAATCTTTTGTGTGTGTATGTGTGTGTTTGAGATAACAGCAATAACACCTTATTTTATAACATCTAAACCTTTTCTGTTGTGAATTTATTAAGGTCAATGCTTTAAAGAATTAGAAGTATATATAAAAGAAAATATTTTAGCTTTGAAATTATTTACTTGAAAACCTAAAGGACGGTATGGCAGGCTAAAACACCAAACAAAACTTAAACAACAAGAAACCTGAGTTTGGCCTTTCCTATTTCTTAGCTGTCCCATCAAAGTAAGATATAAAATAAGTATTAAGAAATTTCAGAAGCAGCCCACTAACTTTATTCTGGGTAGTAAATATCCCTTCTCTTTTTAAAAATTCCATTTCTCTTTCCATTTAAAATAATAAGTTTTCTCTATCATTGTATATTTTTGAAGTTCTCTTCATAGTTCAGCAAACATTCCCATCAGCCTGATGAAGTAGGTCATGGAAGAGTAATGATATTTTTTTGGCACAGCGTAGTAAAACCCAGAACAAATCAATTGCTTTCAAAATGCCATGTCAGTAGAGAGCTGTACATCTCCCAAATTCTGAGGTTATATACACATTCATTTCCTTTAAACATGGGTGATAATAAAGCTAGAAACATATTTGGAGTCTAATGTCTAATGTTTTTTTTTTTTTATTCTGGTAAATATTGTTTTCCTGTGGGTATCTGGGTATAGCTGGCCACAGATTTTTTTTTTTCCTCCAAAACAGGATATATCATATTTAAATCTAGGTGGTTGAAGCAGAAAGACAAATATAACCACCAAATCCCCAAATTTAGATTCTGTTACTTATCAGATGTAATGCCTTGAAAGACTGTACCAGCTTTGGCTGATACAAACTTCTGCTGAGGAACTCGCTGAAATTGGAACTTTTATTTTGGGATTGTCAATTGACAAGGTCCAAAATATTTAGGTTGTGCCTGTGTGAAAGCATGTCTGAAAACACCGAGGGAACAGAGACAAACCAAAACATTGCTGGGAATCCATGGGAGTGACCTGTCCTTGGTTATGCACTTTCTCTGAAGCCTAGTGCTGCAGGTCAAGGCATTACCATAGAAACAATATTTTCATGATAATATGGCAAACATATTGTGACTGTTCTTTTTATCCCCCTTTCACTGTGACACTCCTTACAACTTTTCTCTTTTCTTTTCTTTTCTTTTCTTTTCTTTTCTTTTCTTTTCTTTTCTTTT
>VZRQ01003727.1:29132-62733 GCA_013397975.1 Machaerirhynchus nigripectus
TTTTTTTTTTTTAGTTTTCATAATTGTATTCCCTTTTTAATCTGTGAGAGCAGGTACCACAACATATTATGCAAATTTGTGACCAAGACTGCAGCATGCGTCTTAAAGGGGAAATAAGAATTAATAACAGCATGTCCTGTGTTGGAAAGGAGAAGCCCCATCACTAAACAAAGATATGAAGCCTCATTCTTAGATGACCTTTGCCTGTTTTCTTTAATAGTCATTCTTTCAAGTGTGAAGTGGGTTGTGATACTGTCTGTAATTTGTGTGGGACCTAATGGGTTTTAACTTGTTTGGGTTTTTTTTTTTTTTTTTGTTAACAAAGATGCTTATCCATTCTGAGTGAAATGNTATCCATTCTGAGTGAAATGTAATTTTTATTTAATTATAATTTTTGAATTATTCATAACAGTCATATCCAGGCCTTCACTTCTGGATTATACTATCTGCAACTAGTAGAGGAGCACTTATCCCACGTGCTATGAAGGGGTCAGGTCATGCCAAGTAGAATTTAGGAAATTTTCTAATTTAAGGTATGACACACAAATGTGCCTCCCTGCTTTAAAATGACTGACTGTAGTAGTAGTAATAATAATAATAAGATTAATAATAATAGTAATAATAATAATTAAGGGAGAGAGGGAGGGAGAAGAGGGAGAGATGAGAGAGCCATGGGGAATGCTACCAGTATAACAGAAGTCAGGTAGTAATAATATAAAATGGGAGTACTTTTATTTAGAGTAGTATCTGAGTCCTTTGGTATAAAATAATTAAGCTGAGGCAATACTCTGATGAAGGGAACTATTTAGAAGAGATTAAGGTACTCCAGCATCACTTTTATTTGTGTTACAACTGCTTATACATAATATACCAGGGCTGTGCAAGTGCCAGTGCTTTAAAGATATCTAAATGAGAAAACTCCTAGTCCAGGCAAAACATTCAGAAGAAATAAATGAAAGTGAAGAGGCAACATGAAGTAACAGTGCAGTCGGTGTTCTAATTAAAAGCAGTGGATGAGCGTGATGGTTGATCTGATTAAATGGCAGAACAGTTTGCCTGGTGGAAAATTTAATTCACTGAGGTTAACAGGAACAACTTTCTACACAGATACCCTACATTGTCGGCCTCTTCTTTTACATCAGTTTTTTCCCACCCTGTCAAGAGGAAGATTGAATAAAACATTTAGGGTTTCATACTGCATTACTGTTTCAAACTTCATTTTTTGGTGTGAAATTTTTTATGATGTTATCAAGCACGTACATGGGGACAGATTTGTTCCATCACCTGGGCCTCTTTCTATAGTAATTTAAAAAATCTCCCATTGTGATATATTTCTCAGGATCTCAAATAATTAGGACAATTGGTCAAATGGCACATTCCTGATTCCACAGGGGTATATGGCAGTTAAGAAAATTCTGCTCTATTAAGTAGTTTCATAGTGACAAAAAGTTATTAGTATGTATAATTATAATAATGTTTAGCATTTACAATATGCCTTCTACCGTAGGATCTCAAAAAGTTCTTTAGAAGAATTTGTTTTGCATTCAGACTGCGGTACATCTGCTGCTGCCTCTGTGTTACAGATAGGGAAAAATAAATTAATTAATGTTACACCAAGGTACACTACCTGAATGACATACAGAACATCTGGGGATGTTGAGGTAATAAACAATAAATCAATAGTCCTCAAAATCCACACTTTAAATGTTTTGCAGTTACTAGATCTTTAAAAATGTGTAGAAGAATCAGAGAATCTGAGTAAAATTATTAGGAAGAAAATAAGATATTAAATAATGTTTGAGAAGGTGCTATTTTTCATTAGAAAGAAGAAAGGCAAAATAGAAGGATAAAGAATAAATGTCCCATAATAACAGCAGAAAGTCAAGGAGTAATGGCCATGAACTAAAACACAGGAAGTTCCACCTCAACATGAGGAAGAACTTCTTTACACAGAGGGTGGCAGAGCACTGGGGCAGCTGCCTGGGGAGGTCATGGAGTCTCCTTCTCTGTAGACATTCAAAACCCACCTGGATGTGTTCCTGTGTCACCTTCTCCAGGTGACTCCTGCCTTGGCAGGGTGGGTTGGACTGGATGATTTCCAGCGCTCCCTTCCAACCCCAAAGATTCTGTGATCATAGTAATTGAAAGAAGAAATACCTTTTAAAGCATTTTTATCACAAAATGTGCAATTTGTGGTCAGTGTGTCTTGTCAGGCATTTAGAAAAAAAGAGTAATCATTGATACAGAATGAAAAACTTTTTGGTATAAAACTTACACGATTGATACTGAAATGGGTAAAACAAGCTGGAGGGCGTAAGTCAGACTTTCTCTGATTTTGCAGATTTAAGACGAATCTTTCCTCACAGCCGCCCTATGAAGGTCTAAAACAGAAAACCTTCCTTCAAATCCAGCTTGGAGGTGGGATGTGAAACAATGTGTTGTGCTGAGCCACTGCCAAGCACTGTGTGCTTTCTGCTACGCAGCTCTGGGATGGGGAGGAGGGGGGACAATAAAAAAGCCTTGGCTTTGCTGTGGGGCCAAAGTCAGCATTTAGGTCATGTTTTTTCTCTCATTCAAGGACTCAGGATGTAATTATTGGTCACTCTGAACTAGCCCTTTGTCTCTAAAGTAGATATTTATGAAAGGTGCTTACAGATAAGTATGGTGCAGAAAAATACTGCTTAGACTTCTCCTTCCATTACTGTCATTTCAAACCTGAGTCCCTTAGTTCAAATCTCTTGTTTCTTTCCAGCTGAACTGGAAAAAACATGCCAATGTTGTGATGTGAACAAACAAGGACAAGGAAAACCTGTCTAACATAATTTTACTTGACACCTAAATAGTCATGTTGGGTTCAGAAAATAAAGAATGCAGCAGAAACCGAATGGGCCATTTTTTCTTTAGTGCCAGTATATTCTCTGTTGTCATTTTCTGTATATCAAAAATAAAAAGGTTTTCTTCTGAACTAATCAAAACTAACAAAAATTTTGGGGCAAAAATACTTCTCTCTAGAACTACTTTGAGCTTACAACTACCATATTAGGTTGAAAAAATAGTTAATTCTAGTTTATCCTACTAATCCTAATGTTACCATGCTAGATTTTCACTGAACCTGCTTTCATTTATTTTTCATGTTAGCTGGAAAGCTCACCCAGTTTTTGATTTGTATGTATAGTCTTTAAAACTAAAACAAATTAGTACCTTTTAATTCTATGCAATGAAAACTTGCAAAATTGGATTTAATGTTTTATGCAACTATTTTGCCTACTTTTAAAAAAGAAACATAACTTTGCAAAATGTTCCATTATTGTAATGATGACTGACCTATCAAAATGCGTGCTATCATTTTAATGCATATCTAACCTGGCTTAGATTATAGATATACATGTGATGTAAAAAACACATAAGGGAGCTCTGCATTGCTTTCAAGCTCTTGTATATGTCAAATAGATGTACTTTCTAGAAATATTATTTTTTTCTATTTTATTCTGAGGAGCTGACCTGTTCCAAATTCTGTTTCAAGAACCTTGTCCACCTGACCGTTGAGGCTAAGGCTGACCACTGTTGGCACACAGACAGTTCAGAGGGAGTGTTGACCCTTACGTGAATGAAGAATAAGGCATTGCTGCAAGAATGCTAAAGGACAGAAACAACAGCCTGTATCTGTCTCTTTGTATCTTTGGCTAACATAATCTCTGTGGGCTTGTCTAAAAAAATCTGACAGACTTACTTTTCTGATTGCTCCAAACTCCGTTTCATCAATTTTCCCTGCCTGAAAAGTGCTGAGAAAAGGCCCTCGTTCTGGCTGCCTGGGAAGTGAACAAAAAGATGCCACTTTTACTTTTCTTTCCAATATTAATATTAAAGTTTGAGGAATTTTGAAGAAATTTAAATTTTGAGATTATTAGCTAAACCTGCAGCTTTAATTAATCACAACCTTAATCCATCATAATGTTTATGCACACATCAAGATTTTAAGTGTGTGGACATGAGTTCACACAAGTGGGTTTTTTTAGAAGAGAAAAATGTCTAAGTAAAGTTTAAAGAGAGATTTTTAAATTTTCCAATACTTATATAAAATTGCGCAAAGTTGAAACTTCCACAAAATATAGAAAAATATTCATTTTATTCTGATTTTCAGTTGCTGGAAGCATCTAGGTATTGTAAAGGTACATTAAAAAACAAACAAACAAAACCAAATCTAACTTACTCTGTTTAAAAAAACTAGAAATATGAAAGGAAGTTGGGAAATTCTGCTCTGATTATACTTTATTGCTTTACAGTGTACTCACAGAGGGGACTCTGATACTTATTCTTCAGGCATGTTATGGAATTCTCATCAAGGTTAGGGTGATATCACCAGGCTGACCAGAGACATGATGAAATTCCTATTTACAAAAAAAATGGTTGTCCCTTGTCTGCTGAGAAAAAAAA
Source organism: Machaerirhynchus nigripectus (assembly GCA_013397975.1). Lineage (NCBI taxonomy): Eukaryota > Metazoa > Chordata > Aves > Passeriformes > Dicruridae > Machaerirhynchus > Machaerirhynchus nigripectus. Next base: position 33,567 of record VZRQ01003727.1, read on the forward strand.
AAAAGCCTTGACTTATACATCACTGTCAACATTTTCTGTCATTATTTATTCCTTTCTGTTTTCTCTGGAAGCCCTTCAGACTCGCTCAGTCCATAAATCATGGGCTATTCTACTGCTTGAAGATACTGGGGCAGCAAAACACATTCAAAGTCTTTTTATGCAAGGTCTGGAGAGTATTTGCTTAGAAACAGGGTAGGTCCACATTAATGAATATCTCTGTGTTACAGGAAAGATGTGCAGAAAATGCATTAAGTACATAGACCTGTTTCAGATGGTTTTTGTTTGGATTAGTTTGATAAAATACAAGCCATGTGTGTCTTTGGATGCTGAATTTTTGATGATCTAATTTTTAGTGGGTTTTTTTCATAATATGTGGACAAGTAGTTGAAAAGCTTTATTATGATTTGGAGAGCTGTAAAATTTCCTAGTCAAGGTAGAGGAAGATGAAACAGTTTGCAAAAGAAGCGGTTAAAGGAAGAAAATGTGACCCACAGGGACTGGCTTACTGACACTGCCCCAACAGGGTGGATTAGGTAATGTGTTTAAATCCTTTACAGCCATTTGAGCCTATGAAAGAAGAAAAAAAGAGAAGAAAAAGAAAAGAAGCTTGTGTGGTAAGTAAAAGTCATCGAAAAGGGAAAGGTGATAGAGAGGCCGCAATATTTAACAGAGAATGATTGATTCTACAAGTCAAAGAGTAACGGGATCTTGTTTTCAGATCGTTTAAGTCTCAATCCTTTGTAAGCAGCCTTCTTGAAGAAGGCTTTGTAGGCAGCTGGTAAGGCCCAGAAGGCCTCTGTGTCAAGAATATAAAGGTTTCCATTATCTTAGAGCAATTTGTTACTCTGAGATGAAGAAAACCTTTCTTTTTCTTTTGTGCTGCAATTATGAAATTCATAAAAGTTATCTGGTTTTGGGTTTTGTCTCAAAACATCTAGTAAACAGAATAGATTGAATATATATTCACAAGTTGAATTGGTGCCTTTTAGGTTATTAAAAAAAGATCTCCTTACCTCACTTCAAAATCATGTGCTAATCATGGAGGTTCATTCTTATCCTCAGAGCCTTGAACTGTGATCAGTTCCTGTACACTTTGACAGTGCCACTGGGATCAGTCTCCTTGCCCTTTTATGAGGGCACTTGAGTACAGCAGAACAGGACTCTTGACCCTTAAGACCATGTTCTAGTACTTCTGAAATATGCAGGGTGGCACAAAAAGTGCTTAAAAGAATCTCATTTGGGTTTTGGTTCTGCTTGTTTGTTTTGTTTTTTTTTTTTCTATAAGCACTCCCTGTATCAGGGTGTCCTGCATTTCTTAATAAGTTTGAGGTGCTAAATATTTTTAGAAAAGAAGTGCAACTTCCTTCAGAACCATGTACAGTACTCTCTCTTCAAGCTTTTGTGTGCAGAATGAGCAGCATACTATGCACATGGTATTGGCTCTTTCGCAGCATAAAAGTCCTATACAACTGCCCTTGCATACCAAGACCCCCTAAATGTGCTGGATCCTACAGCATGGCCTGTTTATTCCTCTTCTCAGCAGTTTGTCTGTTGCTTAAGTCACAATAAGGTTAGAGATCCACCTTATGTTTTCTTGTCTTTCCCTTTTTTACCCCAAATATACCCCTCTTTTCGATATCCACAATAACTTTAGTTCCCCTTTTTTACCCCAAATATACCCCTCTTTTCGATATCCACAATAACTTTAGTTCCCCTTTTTTACCCCAAATATACCCCTCTTTTCGATATCCACAATAACTTTAGTACCATTCGAAGAATTTTTTGAAAGATTTATTGAAAGGTGTTTTTTTTTTTGTTTGTTTGTTTCAAAACTCGATCAACAAGGAGAGTGATTCAAAAGTGCTAGGCACTGAAAGGAGATGCTTGGGCTTCATGGCCAAATCTAGTTTGTGCAGTGTTTACTTTGTTACTATGAGGAAATTGTTTATATACATAAAGCAGAGCACACCATGCTTTCACATATGCTAAAATCCAAACTCCCACTGCAAGGGAGCTCATAGGATTCATAAGGTTCATAAAAAGCAATCAAGCTGTTCAAAAAAATTTCCTTTTACCAGACTCAGACATCATTTGCCTGGTGTGGATTGGCTTAGAGCACAGGTTACTAGTGCTTTTTGGAGTGAAACCCTCTTTTGTGGGAATTTCTCACCTCATTTTTTCTTTATTAATTAGACAAATCTGTTACTTTCTCTAGAATAAACTACTGATGTCACTTTCTGGAAGTCCCTTGGTTGTTGAGGTGCCAGACTGTGCCTGTTTGGGGATGAATTCAGTCAGGGTCATGCAGATCTCTGCTTGCCTTGTGGAGCCACTGGGAGTTACTGCTTTTGGAAGAGCAGAACATCACCCTGAGCTGCTCAGGATACACAGGGAGAACAATTTACCTTTTAGTATGGTGCAGTGGGCCCTGACAAGTATGTCTGGCACCTCTGCTAACCAAGGGAGAGATGGGACAGCAGAGAAAGATGCTGACTCCTATTCCACACTTCACATTCACTGCTTGGAAACGGGGAGCAGTGCAGAGACTTTGGGATGACGAAACATAATTGCCTCCATGCACAGTGCCACTCTGCTCACACCTGCGTTACCTGTTCCTGAGTTTGGCTCTCTTTGCCTGGAGAACTGTCATGCCTCATGGCTGCAGGGTACTCTGTCCCAGGGGAATTTAATTTTAAAAACCCATAGTTGACAGATAGGCACTGATGCAGTGTCATTGCATGGTTCTTGAAAGGGATCAAGTTTTCTAGCCCCTTTTTGTGGTTTCAAAACTCAGTGAGTATAATAGAGGCTTACCTTTATTGCTGCAGGATTACATTTTTGTACTGAAACACAGGGGCACTCTGGAGTTTCTTTGCTTTCTGACAAATGACTAGAGTTGTTCACACTAATGGTTAGCTACCGGACATGTAACACCCTGAATAGATTTCCTTACAGTAATTATAATACTCAGACAAAAAAACCGGACTTTTAAATTACTGAACTGACGTGCTGAAATGTTGAAGGTAAGATATTGTAGCTATCTGAGAAAACTTTAAGTATGTGCTTGCATTTCTATTTGTAGATTGTTATATTTTTTAATGATATTTTTATGGCTTGAAGTGAGTAATGCTTTATATACAGGAGAAATAGTTAATTTGCTTAGATGACTCATACATTAAACCTAACGTCATTAAATTTTAGTCCTGCCTCCATTTCCTGGGAAATGAAACTCTCTTGTTAAAAAAAAAATTTTGTACTGAAATAACATCTGACTGAAGTCTGCAACACAACTGACACTTTGTTACTTCCTTTATCCTGTTAGGAGGAGCACATGGGAAATATTAATATACAGCAATGTAAACACTTTACATTGACTTCTTTAAAGGAACAAATTCAGTTTACTGCAGGAAGAAACAGCGCACAAAAATGTGTTTTTATTGAGTCATTTATGAGTCCCCTGCAAGTGTTAGACCAGATTGCAGTTCCATTTGCACAGCTATACAGAGAAAATACTGCACACAGTTTTTCAGATAAAGAAGGCCAAATTTGTTGATCCTACTGCATCATATCTTTGGACTTCCTATTGATTTTCCCATAGAGCAACTTCACATGAGAAACTAAGGAAACTGAAATGGATAAAGCCTGGGGCCAGACTGAGAGTAATTGTGAAAGAAGTCTTTTTTCTTATAACTCCTGAGAGCCACAGTGTGGCTGGGAGTGTGGCTGTGTGGGAGTCATGATACTCAAAAGGCTGTGCTAAGGCATTACCAGAGACATGTCCCATCAAAACAATTCTTCTGGGAAATATCTCAGTCATCTGGTTTTGATGACGTATTATATAAATGTTCTGTCAGAATCTGGGACATTTTGTGGGAGACCATGGCATTTTGGAATGGCTGCTAATAATATACGGGAATTTATCATCTGTAGGGATTGTCAGATAACAGGTTCTTTGTTAAAGTGTTAACAGGACAGAAAGCTTTGGCCTAATGAAACTAAAGACTCTTGGGCTCTGTAGCTCAGGCACGTATTGCAAGACTTCAAAAGTGAAGTCTGAATCCTATATTGTCACTTATTATGCTCAATATGAACTAGGTAAACAGTTTCTAATGTATTAAAATACGTCAATATTACAGACAATAAAATCTTTGCCATTTTTTCTGTTACATGATACTTGTCCCCATCCTTTACTTAAGTATTTGATAGATTCTGTAGTATTAAGTCTAAATTTTAAAAGTCTCTTGGTTTCTAGTGTTAAACTTATGCCCTTGTATACATAGTTTTTGGAGACACTGTCCAAAAGCATTACACAAAGGATGCATTATTTAATAGATCAAAGGTCAAAATGTTCATGATTCAATATGCCATAGGTCACTACGTTTCGAAATGACTGCATGTTTCCTAAATGATGCCTAGTTCTGAAATATATTTAAGGAACTGACAACACATCCTCTAGTTTGGAAAAACACAGACTTCAGAAATGCTTTGAATGATGAGTTATGGGGTTTAGGGAGTATATATATTTCTTTTGTCATATCCTTGGTGGGAAATCAGATTTTCAGATTCTCTCTCACTGTTTAGCATTATTTTTGCATTTAATATGGCCCTTGAGGAGTTCTTCTGCAACACTTTCAGGCCATAATTTTTATTTGTATTGCAGTTCTTAATGACATTTTGATAGATCCATAATGAGTCAGATTTTTTTGGTTATGCCCTATGTATTTTTTTCTTTCAAAGGGATAAATGTGATTGTCTGGGTGCTCTGACATGATATATCTTAGAAATAAACAGTCCTAATATCCCTGTGAGTTACAGTCCCTTCTTTTCCTTCCCTTTACCCATACAGAGTCTCATGTTTCTGTTGTTGTGTCTGGTTGGTTGCTTTCTTGCTTTTAGTATGGGCTACTTGTCATATTAATTTGATGTTTCAGGACCTGAGAGTAGAAGATATTTAGGTCAGTTTTGGACTAGTGTTTACGCAAGGATTATGACTTGTGTTGCCATTAAGTGACTGATAAGCAATGCTCTTTTTTCTGTCTTTATTTTTTCCTAAGTATAGTACTTTTTAAAATTCTACATTGGACTGTGTCAGGGTCCTGAAGGAAGCAGGAAGGAAAAGTTTAATGTAAGATTTTTTTTTTCTATGCAGAAGAAAATTCTGTCTTTTTCAAAATGCATCAAAAATGTATTCAATCTTTCAGTCATTGTAAATTCTGCCACATATAGCCATTTGTTACTATTTTCACATGCCTTGTGTATCTTAAAGGATTAATATGAGTTACATTAAGAAAATTACTAAGTTATTAATCTAAAGGTATTTATTGGAATCTATGCTTACCAAAAAAACCCTGTAAACTTTGATGGTTTATGTTTTTAAGCATATTGTCAATACAATCCTATTACATTGAGGTGTGTACAAAATTACCTTGTTTTCAGCACATAGTAATAGAATGTTGGATGCAGCAATTGCTATTTTCTGTTAGAAACTATTTGCACAAATATGGAAATTATTAGTTTTAATAGTGTCCAGGAGATGTATTGATTCATGATTGCCAAAGCCAGGTGATCCTTAAACATCCTCTGCCTCTTGGGAGTAAGAATGAATTTGCAGTTTTCCACCAGACATGAAAAATCACAATGCTGTGTCTAAAAGTTATTTCCATTGTAGTTCCATTCCTGCCAGTCCCACCAGGAAGTCTGATTAGTGCACTGGGTAAGCACTGCTGCTTTTCTCCAGTGCTTACGAAAGAGATTGCCTTAAACAGCTACTGATCTTTAGCTAGGAGCAACCTGAGCTGCTAAATCCAGCCAGCACAGCATTCTTATTACATCTTATTTACCTGGCTGTAAGACGAAAATAATATGCAAGTGAACTAAAAGGTGCATTACGAATTGTCTTTAAATTACTTTGACAAAACCTTGGTAATTTTCATTATATCAGTTTTATCAGTCAGTGTTATCACACAAGAGCATGAAAGTTCCTGTCTGTCATACTCAAGGCTGGCGTTCTTTCATCTTGTCACACTTAAGTAATGTAGGTTGACAAGCCCCTGTATGATGAAGATTACACATTAAAAACACTGAAAAAGCCCAATAGTGCACCGAGGCTGTGCCTGTAGATCACAGTGTCAAAGGCTCAGTCCTCTTCTATGGTGAGGTGAACTCAGCTTGTAGCATGCCTCAGAAAGATTGCTGTGGATAAGGCTTCTAGCTGAGTGTCAGAGATGATTAATGAGACATAAGAGAACATCCTCCTTTTGACACTAAGGGGCAGATAGAAGAGAATGAAAGAGTGAAGGAAAGCAAAACATTTATATCTGAAAAATAACGAGGGTCAGCAAAGCTCTGGTCTCAGATTAGAGTTGTGTGTTGGCACATTTGTCGTTGTAACTTGACCCCTTCTATCTGATAAAGGACTTTTAAGGGGACATGGTAACAAAATGTCCCCTACAGAGAAGCAAAAAGGATGAATAGCTTTAATGGAAAGAAACACAGTAAGACGAAAGCAGAATGCAAGCAAAAACCCAGAACTAGGTGTTTCTCATGATGAGCTATTTTTTTCTTCAGCTCTGAAATGGCTTTGTGGAGACAGGAAAGATTAAGGCAAGTATCTTCATCAAGGCTTAATTTTAAAAAATATATAAAAGACTAGTAACAGGAACAGGTATTGCTGAAAATGGTTTATAACAGACATAGCAAGTTCTAACAGCACAGGGGAGTTCATGACCCACTCCCTCAGCTTCTTGGAGGGGGTGGATCAAAAGAACACAATCAATATGAATGTCAAAAGTCATGAAGGAGCTTTCTGTCAAAGCAGATATATCGTTCAGGCTGCAAAAGAAAAAGATCATTCCTCATTCACTGAACTTATTCAAATGAATGCTTTTGTTGTTAGCAGACAATTTGTAGGCCGGGAATAATTTTTTTAGATGCACAAGTTTTTCATAATTAGAACCATTGAGTAATTTGCCATCTGTGTAAAATGTATCACACCCCACGAGAAACTTGAATGGCAGAGTAAATGAGATGAAATCTTTTGATTTGGGAGTATGCAGCAATAAGTTCGTTAAAGAGCAAAATTAGTCCTTGGGATGCTGGAATATTTGTCCGACAATGAAGAGGGCACTCATATTTTAAAAATTTAAACATTTTAGAAGGACTTATGTCTCTAAAATATTGTCATTCATATTTATGAAAAAGAGAAAGAAATTAATAGAGGGAGAAAATAATTTATTGGAAAACAGAAAAATTGAAACCTGACTGTTGGTAACTTATGAGTTGATTAAAACTTTCATTTATCTGTGGTACAGTTCATTTGAGACCTTCATCAGGAAATGTGCAGTACTGTCAAAACACCTTAAAATGAAGATTCTTCCAGAACAGTTTCTTTTTAGCATATCACAGATAGCTACTGATACTGTAATTGAATCACATTTGTTTAGCAAGCTGGTTGTCTGAGTGTTTTTTGAGCGTGAGTTCTTTCTGTTCATTAAACAGCAATGTTATATAAGGTTAGTGCAGCAGATAAGTAACTCATATGAAATAAAAGCAAAAGCTCAGTACATTTTAAAATAACATGGTGATCGTCGAACCAGAGATGTCATTTACAAGACAGAAAATGTGAATGTACTGTTTTCACAGCTATAATGATGCAGCCTATCAGTGCAAACAGGTTTATATAAATATAGATGTTAAATAGCATTCATTTTGGTTTGATATGTTTATCAAATGGATCAGTATGAAAATTTTTGTTATAGAGATAGATAACAGAAATCACTTTCCAGGAGAAAAGAAATTAAGCAGTGCTGTTCTTACTTCCATCTAGTTGTTCCAGTTCATCACAAGAAAAGGATACTTAAAATAAAAATTCCTTCTGACTGGCCTCATCTCAACCTTTTGAGCCCTCCCACCAGACTCTACTGGTCAAAAAAACCCAACCAAACTTAATGGAGGAAATAGATATTTTTTTGTGAAACATAAAAGACATACAAATAGATGTTTTCTCTTAACCATGTTTGGAAAAGGGAAGTATGCTGAATTTGAAATAGACCTATACTTAAGCAGAAAGATTTAGTAGATAAAAAGTAAAAGGCAATTACATGTTTTATCTTACAGAGGAAACTGTAATATTCTAGTAGTGTTGTTTAAGGTTGCCCAAAGGTCTTCATGTGGGACTATATAGAATTGTTTCAATAAGAAGAAAGAGAACATAGTACAGAATGAATGCTGATTCTGTAGTGCTCATTACATTAATTCAGAATTTTGTTTAAGAAATTCGTTTAGAAATGTTTAAGATTTTGTTTAGAAATTAATACACCAATCACACAATTAATATCACAAGTTCTTCCCTGTGTCAGAGGGAGAAGCCTCACCTCTTTTTAATGATATTTTTTCAAGAGATTGCAGTATTCTTTCCTCTTTATAATAGAATCATTCCCCAACTTTACAACAATAGAAATATCCTCAGTTTTGCCTTTTATTTTTAGAAACTTCCCAGTTTCTTAATCTTCCCATATATCTTGGTTTAGGAAAGACAGTTTCTTGAAACTTTTATTCTAAGATTCCAATTTAATGAAGTGCAAATTCTCTAGACCCAAAAGATAATTATCAATAAGCTAAAGTAGAAAATGAACTTTTATTTTACAATTATGAGAGTAAAGCATGTTACTCTTCACTTCTAGATTCTTGAAATCTAGATGAGAGAAGGCCTCTGAGGGGTCAGTACAAGAGTCCAAATCACAAAATTGATTTTATCTGCCACTTCTACAATAGCCTGGTATAATGTTTTGGTTTCAGAAAGACTTATCCATTGAGAAAACATGAGATGGAAGGGAGATAGGCAGATGGTAAAATTAAAATTCTGCATATTAGGATCTTCCTTTCCATAGTGAAGTCAAGGTGTATCACCCTTATTTCCACCAGTCTGAAAGAAATCCAAAGAGGGCTCATTGGTGAGAGCTTCTGATGGGGAGAGGTGAGGATCAGAAGCATCTGGAGGCAGTTCATGCAAGAATGGAGTGACACACATGAAATAACAAGAGTTTGGCTACTGGAACTGGGTGTGAAATTGTTCTGATATATTGACATCTTTACAGTGAAGCAGAAGAATCACTAAATACACGACGAGGAGAGAAAATGTGAATATACCTATGTTAATATGAACTGTTTTCTGGACCATTGAAAATTACTTTTTCACTTCCTATTTCCCATAGCACATTTTTATTTAATTGTAGGATAAAAGTGACATAATATTTAATTACCTAAAATTTATAGAAAATCTGAAGTAGAAACAAACCCACCTAAGAAGTCAACAAACCTGGTGAAAATGACATTAAGAAAAAACACTACAGGTTTTTCCATTTTTTTAAAGAAATAAATGAAGTAAAGACCTTATTTCATCATATAAATAGCTATTTATGGAGAAAAGCAATATAGAAAAAATCTAAGGGAGAAAGATATAGAAAGAGTCAGGGAGAAGGATATAGAAAGAGTCAACACCTACAAGCTGATGTCAAATTCAAACGGTAAATAAGTCCTAAATTTTTTAATACTGAGTGTATTTATCTGCTCAAGATACTTCCTACAAGTTATTAAATTTAGGAGATAAATAAATTATTGAAGTGAGATTTGACCAGATATCTTTCTTCACTTAATTTCCATTAATTTAACAAATTCTTCACTTAATTTCCCCCCTGCTCTATAGGGGGGGAAAAGATTGTCACACTTCGTAATCTCAGCTGGCTGCATTTAAATTGAAAGCTATATTTACAGTTTTTATTTTGGCAAATCACTACAGAGAGCAAAGAAAGACTAATTGTATTCTCACACATCTTTAATTCTGGAGAAATTCCACTTACTTGCTTCAAGTTGCTCTTCATCCATACCAAAGAATAAACTTTGAAGTTGGATTACACTATACAAACTTCCTTTTCCAATATTTCCAGATGCTTCTGATTTTTTATTTAACATCTTTAGCTGGATCTGCATGTGCACTCTGAGATTTCTATCCAAGGCACATATTTGCATTTCCTTTCCATCAAAACCGCAGTTCAGCTGAGAGGTAGATGAACTTCTGCACATATGAGTTTAGTCTGAAATGAAAACAGAATATGGCTGCAAACTTCCAAATCCTGTAGCTCAGATGCTATCTCTATAACCCCTTATAGTGTTTGTAAAAGAGAAAAATATTCTTGTGCTTTCGTTGCATGAATAATAGATCAAAGTTTTGGGGCACAAGCACATCAAAAAAATATTGCCATTATCATTATCGGTATTTGTTTTACTTATTTATATGGGTAGATTAGAATTCAAAAATTTGTCTTATTCTACTAGAATAACCCATATGAGAATTTCCCATACTGAGTATGAAGATACCATAGAAAAGACTATCTAACCTCTGTTTTGGTTCATGTTAATGGTTTGTTACTGGGGCGATGTATTTCACAAGAGAAGGAGAAAAAGGACATGATATGATTGTTCTCATTCCTCCTCTTGTTGTATTCACTTGTTAGGGGGGACGTCTTGAAGCAGTCTGACCATTTATGGCCTCAACTAATATGTGTGTGTCTTATATTATACTGATTATTGCTTATGTTATAGTGACTGGTGCGTGTGTGGTACTGACTCAGCTCTCTGGATCTCCTCAGGCATTCTACAGAGATTCTCATTCAGATGAGACACACATTTCATTTAAATCTATACGTTTCAAGTTGAGAACCGAAATCTTGGTTAGGATAAATGTGATGGGAAGATGGGAAGCTATGCATTCAAATATATTCAAGGTCATTTTCTTTAAAAATGCTTGAAAGGAAACGGCAGCAACAGAGCATGAAAATATGTAAAAACTTTAACTGAGTGCCTTCCTTCTCACATTTCAGAAAATATGCCCATGTTCTTCCTTATACTGTTTTTCCCTATTGATGTGTTTAGTAAAAGCATTTTAAAGCTTTTGAAATAAAGGCATGGTCTACTGAATTCTGTGATGCTGTGAGGTACTCAGTTTTTCACTTAAATAAAAACCTATATATTCTCAGGCTTCTGGATGCATATAATTGAATCAAAGCTTAAAAGCCAATAGGTTCTTGATGCTTTCAATGGAATTTAGTGCATGAAAATAGCTTTTTTTGTGGCCAGTACTCACATATGCTCTTAATGCAGCATCAGTAATCTTCTTATATGTGTACGTATAAATCAGGAGTGACTCTAATAGTCTTAAGGGCCATGTACTGGGGAAACACCAGAATGAGACTAGAATCAGGATTCAAAACTCTTTTGTGACTGTAACCTAATCAATAATGAATTTGCATTAGTTTTGGAAATGTTAAAGTCAGGAAATGGTATCAGGCTTTAATTTATTTTAGCAGATGCATGTGGGTTAGTCACAGGGTCCAGAAATCACAGTAATGTACACCTGGGAGCTCTGCTATCAAATGAGCTCATCGAAGTGTGGGATGCAAATAGAGCAAACCTGGTGAACAGCTTGTCAGAGTGCAGGCTACAGCCCTGGAGCCTGTTCTTCACAAGGGCCAAAATACTTTTCTTCAACCCAGTTTTTTATGAAAACATATTCTGTATGAGATAAGCAGAGGTAGCCTTGGTATTGATTCAATGCTAGTTTATAAAAGCCAAGACCCATTCCATTTTAGCCTCTTGAAAAGGACTCAAGATTTTGTCCACAAGAATTGGATTTAATGATCTTGATAGCTACTGACACATCAGTCTTTTCAGAATCCTTTCTGTCTGTATAATTAAATTGAAAGTTGGCACCAGGGAATCTCAGGCTCTGTCAGGTAGTATATGTTTTTCCTGGCCTAGAATGGAAAGACTGTACAGGCAATGAGGTATTAATCTGCTTCACTGGATTGGAGGAGAAGAGAGATTGGGAGTAAGCTTTTTGTCCATGGGTCGATTCCGTGTTCCGTTCACCAGGCTGTTGTTATTAAGGGTTCCTGTCTGAGAACTGTTTTCTCTGACATGCTTTATTTGCATGTGTTTGTTTTAAACAACATGCTATGTTTTAATGTAAAGTGAGATCAAGAAGAAAGTCTGCTTTTTTGTTCTGCAGTGAAATTCCCTCCATTTTCCTCTCTTTGTAGCTGTTGGCAGGTCTAATTTGTCAACTGTGTGACCATACACCATTTACAGTCCAGCTGCCATGTAGATTTATAACAAGGTTGGCACATTAGAAGACACACAGACTTTTGCTCCTAGAATGCTATTTCTCCATCCTAATTTGTCTGTTTTCTTTAATCATTATTTTTCCATTCCATACATACAAATACATAGGTATATGAGCATAGAATTATTGTTTACAAATGTGATAACTGCACAGATAGATGTTAATAAGATAATGCTTCCAAATATCTTCAAAATAGAGACAAAGAAAACTGAGTGATGACAATGCAGTTGCTTTTAAAATAATATAAATGCAAATCTTCACTGAAGGGGAAGCATATTTTTTACTCTGATAGAAAATAATAACTTTTTTTCTGATTTATACAAAGTCTGAGTGAAAGTACTTTCCAAAGAGATAGTGTAATAGAGCTGGTGGATAATAATAGAATCACATTTTTAAGCATTCTTTGCTGTCAAAAAGTTGAAAATATTGAAGAGAAGAAAACTCATCTATATTTTGGGAAAACAAACTTCATAGCTTCCCTCCAGATTTAAAGTCAAGTCATTTCAGGATGGCTACTGAAGCATGGAAATCAAGTCACTAAATATTTATATGATGTTAACAAGCAATAATTGCAAATAAACATCACGTAGATATTTGTGATGACAAATCTTACATCCCTAGAATTCGATTTGTAGGCTGTTTTTTGAGAATTTACCATGCAATAATTTTCTTTTTGTACATAAAAAATGCATACAGGAAATTCCAAGTCATCTGGGAAAGGAGTAAAACCTGCCTGTACTCTTCTAAGCAGAAAACAGTTTCTAAAATTACTTCTATTATGATGTACACATGTGCCATCTGCAGTGCCTGTTCACTTATTAATTCAGCTTCTTTTTAATCCTACAGTGTATTTTTATGTATTTTAAATGTATTAAGGACCTTGACCAATTGACAACAAAGTAGGGACTGTAATGGCAAAGGCAGAGCATTCATTCTGTTCCCTCACAGAGGAGTTAGTGTGACGCGATAAAGAAGGTTATGAATAGCAACAGAAGTTCTAACTCCTCTTGGGAAAATTGCTCCCTCTACTCATGCATTTGAGAGTTTTTAGCCAACTAAAGAATGACTTGAATTTACTGCCTTTCTCTGCCATAGCTGTACTTAATCGTCAATTAGAAAGTTCTGGTGGGACCTTCCAAACCATGGTAGATCTTGAAGGTGACACCACACAGAGTGAGGGTCTAGAAATGTGCATCCCCTTAAGCATTTCTGAGTAAGCATTACTAGAGGAAAATGCTAGAAATTAACGTATGTAGTATTTTGTGGGCAGGGGAGGAAAGTTAAAAATTCTGCTCTGTTAGAATGACTAAAGTTGAACACATTGGAAATTGTGCCTCATAAAACTGATAAAGCATTGTGATTGTTCTTACTGTTAATTCTCTTATATTTTACTCCTAGATTTAAATAGTAATTCAGATAAAAACTCTTATGTCAGACAAGTAATTGTTTCTGCTTCCCTGGAGCTGGTCTGAACTACCACATCTAGTCAGTTGTTCAACATACACTGCTGTTTCGGGCTTCACGCTGAGAATTGGCTCTGGTGTGATAAAGCAAAAACCCACACGTTCTCTTTTCAGTGCTCTCCTTTTTTTTCCTTTTAGAGCAGTCTGAGTCTCTTCTTGGCTTTCATTAAGCAGGTCCTTCTTAAACTAAGTAAATAACAATATTTCTTGCTTTGTGGCTGCTAGATCGTCCCTTTTTGACCATCAAGAACTTACATGTATGGAAAGAGCTGCAATAATGCTCAAATTTTATATAGGCAAGATTATTTAATTTTTTATAAGGATGTAGAATTTTATTGGTTTTAAACAAAATCTGAAGACTCTGTTCTATAGTAAAAAAGATTACCAGAGTAGCCTTGTTGTAACATGACTGCAAAAGAGAAGTTCAAGACAGGCAGTTCACAGTATCTGGTCAAGATGAATACAGTTGAAACATTAAAGATCTGAAGAAGTATGCCAAGCAACTCTCTGCTTTGAATTGCTGTGGTATATGCAATTTTATTTAAAAGGGGTTTGTGATTTGAGTCAGACCATTATAATGCATGTAATCGTTCTAATAGCAGAAGTCTAAAATGTACTGAATATTCACCGAGTTTCATTATTTCCTTTGTGCTTTTCAAGGAATTCTCGGTAAAAAAAGCTTCACTTTTAAACTCACTTTGTTGCATAGGCAGGCATTTGTCTTACATTTACACTTACATTTTGTTGGACAGAAATTGTTTATCATCTATGAATGTTTAGATGTTCCATTGTCAGGTTATTCCATTATGAATATCTGTAATCCCATAATTCTTCCCATGACAAAGGGAAGAATAAGTACTGGATAACATCTAATTCACATCTAAAAGCCATTTGGAGGAGTGAGTTAGGGGGAAAGATAGTTTGTGCAGTTACTAATAATGATCAAGAGAGCTGTCCAGAAGAGGAAGACTCCTGCTCCTGTCAGATTTGGTCTAAAAAGACCTTTGGAGGCCTGGAGATACTGGACAAAAAGAAAAGCCTTTTTTCAAGATGCAATGGATGCTCACCTTTTTATTTGTCAACAGGAGAGAGATGTGTTAAAGAGAATGCTGACTTCTTGTTATTTGAAATCTTTATTCATGTCCCTTGGCGGTTCTCACTCTTGTCAGATCGTTGCCCTCCTCGCCGGCACAAAAACTTTTAATAGGGGACTGACTGACCATCTGTAAAGCAGTTCAAATGTTTTATTCCAGCTGGGAGGAATTTCATTTTGTTGTGGTTTTGTGATCTGAGATTCAATGCATTGGCATTTTGTAGATGGATCTAAGAAAATGATGAGAACAAACAGAAAATAAAAAGACAAAAAGGGATAATTGATAAAACAGAATATATGCTGCCTACTTGCTAACCAGAGGTAGAAATGTAAACATTGGTGTTATAAATCTAAAAATGTATATTCAGCCCTCAACAGACTTATTAGTCATTTTTTTCCCATATATTGCCTACAATTTTATTCTGTGTGTGTATGTGTGTGTGTGTATACATATAAGTAGGTATGTATGCGTATGCATAAAAGAAATTTTATCTATCTATACTTAGCCCCTTACAACTATTTGAAGCAATCTAATTATCCCAGTGTTCTTCAAAGTCACTTAGACTAGTTGTAATGTCACTGCTGCATTTACTGAACCTAGCTATGACTGTAATTAGCACAACTCTTTCTCATAAAAGTCTTTAATTTTGCAAAATTTCTGTCCTTCATTATGGATCATTGTTCAGGTAAAGAACAGCTCCTGAGCTATGGAGCAGTTGTCAGAACAAGTAAAGCATTCATTGTTTGGAGAGCAGAGCTTTTTCTATGTTATGGCTTTTTAAAGCAAAGGATTTTTCTGCTTGCTTGATTTTCTTAAAAGTGAGAAATTTTGGTTATGGAAGTAGTGAAACAGCAGTAACAGAAAATTTACCCTGTAAGGTAAGGTGCCTTATCCAGTTATTAGTATTTCTTCTTCCCTAAAACAGTGTGATTTTGAAGGAAAAATGATTTTTAATTGGTACCTGAGTGCTTTGAAAAGAGAATCTTCAATTCTTATTCATGACACTTGAGCTTTTTTTTTCAAAAATGAAAGCTGTGAGAGAAAATTGTATGCCCTGTGTTCTGGAAGACCACCTATCTTGTATTTGAAGATATTTTAGTTAAGATTGGTGTTGTGTCTTACTGAGCTTATTCGTCTTTGTTCCTCTTGTAACCCATGATCTACTGAAATGTCTGAAGATTAAAGAACTATATTGAGGAAGCAGTAGAAATACTTTTTTGTTGATTGAGGTCAAGAGTTTAATGAATTATTTCAATTATTTGTGTGTCAACTAGAGCATTTCTGTTTTAAAAGTTTTCAAAACAAAGATGATTTTCCAAGGCTACAGTAGTAAATACTTCTTAATCACAGAGAAGTTTTGCATTAATTGTGTGAAAGCTGAATTGGGTAGAGATTGGGCCAGGGTCTCCTCCGTGCCCATGTACCTCTGTCCTCCTTCAGTTTAACCTTCAAAAAAAAACCAAAACAGTGAAAGGATTTGATCTTCTCATTAGACAGAAATTGATTTATTTTCTTTGTTTAACTGTTTTGAATGAGGATTTCTGTAGTTGAATTGAATATGTTCATTCCCTATGCCAAAAACAAATACAAACCCTTAATATATAAGCAATTTCCTTCAGCATTTAGGTTTCTGTTGAGTTTATAAATCAGCTAAGTAGTAGGACCATTAAGGTGGTACTGGAAAAATATGAGCGGGAGGTTTCTGAAGGAAAAGCACGTGAATCAAGGTGGCCTGTACTGACACTGTAAGGACCTCATCCTTCTACTTGTTCTGAATGCAGTACTGATAGATTTTTGCTGTTGATGTTGAAAACTCTCAAAAAACAGTATTGTGATGTCTCTCTATAAGGACAAAAGCAAAGATGGTCTTTCTTCATGTCTCGTATTCCTGGTAAAAGCACAACAGAAGACAAATTCTATTTCCTCTCTTTGAAATCATGCAGTTCATAAGTGAGGTGTGAGGAAGTAATATATGTGTAGAAAATGTATGAAAATATATGTGTAGAAAATGTAGAAAAAGTAATATATGTCTATAATTTTCAAAGCATGAAGAATTTTTAAAATTTGTATTGGAACAGTTTTCCCAGTTTAAAAGACAAGTTTCCATCTTTTGTGCCTTTGGGAAACATAAACATGAGGTCATTCCATTAAATTATGCATATCATAATTTTTTAATTTACTATTCAATGAAAGCATATATAAACATGAATTTATAAATAAACATATTCCTGACAGTGTGTATAAAATAAAACTTCTTATTTATCAACCATAAAATCATAAGGTGATGATTAAATGGACTGGAAAAAAATCTGGATGATATTTTAATAGCTAATTTTCCGAAGGCATTGTTAACCTGGAAATAGAAAATAACATTGCTAATATCAAATATTACAGAATCACAGAATCACCAGGTTGGAAGAGACCTTCAAGATCACCAAGTCCAATCCATGCCCTAACACCTCAGCTAAAACCATGGCTCCGAGTGCCGCATCCAATCTTTTTTTAACACACCCAGGGATGGTGACTCCACCACCTCCCCGGGCAGACAGTTACAGTACTTCACCACTCTTTCCATGAAAAATTTCTTCCTAATATCCAACCTATATTTCCCTTGGCACAGCTTAANGAGGGCACTGTCCAGCCACACCGTCCCCAGCCTATAGCGTTGCAAGGGGTTATTGTGGCCAAAATGCAGGAGTCGGCACTTGGACCTGTTAAACTTCATCTTCTTGGACTCTGCCCATCTATCCAACCATTCCAGGTCTCTCTGCAAAACTCTCCTACCTTCCAACACCATATTACCTAACCAGGGGCAGGGAGGGGGAAGACCATGTTTAGAATTTGGTCACAGAAAATACAGGTTAAAGCTCAGGCCTAAACCATGTGAAAAACATTTGAAACCAGTTTTACTGCAGATTTTTAGTGACTATTTTATCTATAAAACAAAAGATGTACAAAACTATAGATGCCTTCTTCAGATTCTCCTTTATACAATTTGATTTTAATCCCTGGTTTTAGGACTTTTCTACACCTGACTTTTAGATGATAAAATTACATTTTCTTTAGTAGGCCGGCACAAACGGGAGGAGAAATAGAAAACACAATTAAGTTTTAGTTCATTCAATATGTAGGATCTTTGAAATGCAACTTGCAGGAAAAAGTTTACTCTATTTTTTTTGTCTGCAGTCTCTCTCACACCAGAAATAAAACACTATACAGGATTGCTCTATATTTTAAAATGCCTTATTTTTCTCTTGTGTTTGTGGTTTGGGAATCCATTAGAATAGAGTGCATGTTGGCTACAGCTGCTGCCTTCAAATATGGCAGGGGAAAAGAAATAAAACCCACATCTCTTTCCAAACAGAAAATTAGCATAATTATAAGAGACTCATGCCAGTGAGCTTCACCAGAAGCTCAGGTATGTGAACATGAGAATAAACAGTAAGAGGATGCTCTACGTTGACTGGGATATCGTTAGCAGACAGCGTGATCAGTGGGAAAAGTAATATTTTCAGTTTCCACTGGGGCTGGGAGTGGGCTGGAGCAGCAAGAAGTGGGTGGTGGCTGCTATTCTGCCTCCTGCACCAGCCTCCTGATGGTGATCCCAAAACCTTCCCCACCCTTTCCAGTCCTTTATTGCCACCTGTGTGTTCAAAGAACCCTTGAACTCCTGCCATTGCACTTGCTAGTTTATGCAAAAGAAAAACTCAAAACTAACAAAAGCAGTCAACCCTTTTAAAAATAATTGCTGCAAGCATTTTGTAGACTTTTAAAAAAATATGTCCAACATTTGCAGTTTGTCTTCTTTCTCTGATGTATCCTAGCTCAGCATAAACACAGTTTAAGATGCCAGATAAAACTTCTGTTTCAGAGGAAAGTTACAAATGACTGGAAGGGGAATAGCTGAGCAAGAAGGTAAAGGAGAATAGATGAATAGAGAGGAAAAGCTGAGTTTTATAAAATGGCTGTTTCATTATTCTTACACTTAATAATGCACTTAATTTTTGTTACCATCTCTGCTCCTTTCTGGTTTGTAGGGGCTTAAAATTTGATCGATGCTACCTCGGTTCTTCTAGAGATGACTGATTACTTCAAAAAGGAAATTAAATCTCCATGACAAAAAAATGTGTTCAGAATTAACATCATATTTATATTTATGGGCAGCAGCTCACATTTGTTTTAATATGGCAGGATGCTTTTTTTTCTGATGCTTGCTTATATGACCTGAAAGATAGACCAGACAATTATATCAACTATGTTGCTAAGTTCAAATGAAAATTGGAAATATATACAATGCTTAATAAAACTCACATCAGCTGGGAGGGAAGAAGCTATTCAAGGTTTCCAGGTTTTAAAATAAAGGAATGGGTATACACAATGACACTCAGGGAAAAAGTAAAGGAAAATATGTACTGGGCATGGTCTGGATGCCAGCTTATCAATTAAGATAATTTTTTTCTCGCAGGAGCTGTTCCTGTTCCCAAATCTAAGGGAAAAATGTAATACCGTGTCCTGTACCTCTCTTAGTCAGTGTTTGCCTTTCAGACAGCTAAACCAAATTTTTCTCTTTATGGGTTTTCTTTGTCACTTTAACAAGTATCTTATACATAGCTCTGTAACAGTTATTGCTAGAACACAGCAACCAAAAAAGTATTTAGGACAGAGATTATAAATGAAAGAGAGAGCATTAGAGGAGATATGAAATGCATTTTTATCAAGCCACATCATCAGATCCTCAGGATTTTGCATGGAAACTAAGTAGAAATCCATGCTGCATAAAAAGAAAGAGACTTTCAGAACTGTTCATGTGAGTCTGGACACTAGAAACTGTCCAGAAAAAAGAAATATTAAGAAGTTTATTTGATCAACTTGCTTGTTTTCCCCTCTAAAATGTCATAGGGGAATGTATGATCACATGAGATAGCATCCAACGGCAGAGGTAGAAAGCTATCTACTGCAACAATTTAACTTAAGTTTGTGCGGCTTCTGTTGCCAAGGGATCCAAAAACCTCAGAAATCTTAATTACTTTATCCTTATGGCAGCTAAAGTGAAGGCTATATTGTGTTTGGTTCTTATCTGTAAAAAGGACTCTTAAACTGCCTTTAAACTCCCCGAGGATGTTTTAACCATCCCAAAGTATGGAATAAGACTTCAAAATGAGACTGTTTTCAGAGCTTTACTTCTTGGAGCTATTAAAAATAAAATCTAAAGCTCAGGAAAGGAGGCATGTCATGATCAGAGAATGGAGAGCTGACATTTAGTGTGGTTGTAGGTCTTTCTCTTTAGGAGGTTAGTCATTTTACTATAAGGCTTAGTGTACTTACACAGGTTAAATACTGAGTCCAGGTATATGAAACAGAAACATCTTCTTGTTGGACACTTTTGTCGTGTAAAGTTGGCAGTTAAAATGCCAAGTCTGCACAACTCATAAGAGTTCTACTAATTTCTTATAGATTTTACAAATAGCATAATATTCGTTCCCCACTCTCATTTTTTAAGGAATATGATATTCATATGATAAAGATATATATCTGTCTGGAACTTCTTACTGCATTAAGAAGACAGGGGACTTTTATGTATGAAGAATTTTTCAATGTTGTGGTGTTGCTAATTACTAAAGCAAACTGATGAAGCATTCTGGATGCTGGTAAAGTCCTGAGGATATTTTTTTCTCTCCCATGATCTTCCTACAAAATAAAGAGATTATACAAATTAAAAACAAAAAAACGTGGACTCTTCTAATGCAATCTTTCATCTTTCCTTCTATTTCTGCTTCTAGAAAAATATCCCTCTAAAATCATTAATTTCCCTCAGAGCACATGGTATGCAGCTATACAGCATATTCAGTAAGAATTTGTTCACAATTGCAGAAGTCTTATAAATTTGGAACTTGCTGTAAGTGGGTAGATTTTGTAAGACATTAGGTACACTCAGTGTTGTGTTCTAACTCAAAACGTCATGAAAAATTTATTTAAAGCTCAAGAACCTGTCTAAGTTCTGTGACTTAAAACCGTCACCACTGCAAGTCTTAATTAAAACATGCTGATGCTTTACTTGCTCATACTGCAAACCCTCAGCCCACAGAATCATAGAACATCCTGAGTTGAAAGGGCTGCTCAGGGATCACTGAGTCCTCCTCCTGGCCCTGCACGGGACAGCCCCCAAAATAGCACCATGTGCTCAAAGTGTTTTCCAAGAATTTCTTGCACCCTGTCAAGCTCGGTGTCATGATCACTCCCCTGGGGAGCCTGTTCCAGTGCCCAGTCACCCTCGGTCTGATTTTTCAGTCTTAGCTCGGAAAATTAATAGAACCTTCTAGATTTAACATAATTGTGAAAATGAATGGTTAAGAAACCTTGCCATTGTTTCCTACAGAGCTCTGCTGAGTGTGGTTGTAGGAATGCCTTATAGTTTCATAAGCCTGATAAATGTGGCAGGTTGTAGATGTGACTGGTCCTCAGTGCTACAGTTCCAGATAAACAGTCGTGGTAGAGACTTGACTGCTGTATTTCCTCAGCTGTGAGTGCAGTTGATGCAAGCTGTGGTTGTCACAGACCTTTCTTAATGGGACTAGAAGAATTGTGTGCGTCCCTTCACTTCGCTTCCCGGTCCTCTCTCTCCACAGTTGGGTCGAAGGTTCTCAGTAGGCTAAGAAGATAGCAGGAGAGGAAGACAGAGAGAGACAGCAGAAATTATTATTTAATGAGTGTAAGCTTCATAGTCTTCTCCAGGTATTAAGAGGTGAGTAACACACAAGGTACACCTGAGGTTTATAAGTAATAAAATTCGAAAGAAAAACATAAACCAGAAAATTCTGAGTTATCACAGGAAAAAAAAACAAAAAAAGACTGAAGAAATTATTTTCAATCATTTTGTGCATGGGTATTTTGAATTATATCTTTCAGTCCTGTGGTCTCAAATTTTATTAGGTCCTCAGAAGACGCTAGTAATTTTCAATACAAGCTGTACTATTTTTTAGCTCCTAAGACAGCATTTCCTGCTCACAAGTGACTCTCATCCAAAAGTGTTTCCTAATTCAGTATTTTTGGATTTGCATATTTGCTGCGTATCATTGACTTTCAGCTCAAAGCTGTTTGAATTAGCACTTGATATTATGAAGTTTTTAAACTGTTTTCCATGCAGAGAAACCAAGACAAAGTCGTGCTGTGATCTGACTTGTTTTGCAATGCAGTTCGTTGTACTAACCTAAAACGACTGGTATCATGTTTAATGGCTAGCTATAGGTGCAGACAAACATTTTTTGTTCAAAGTAGCTTGTGTTGCCCTCCAGGAGTTTCATTTTTCTTCTGGGTTTTCTCTTGGGGAAGGGGCATGATTCAAAATAAGTGGTGGGATTCCTTCATTTGCATGGAAAAACTGCAAAACATTGTGACAGAAATAGATAAAAAAGCCAAATTAACTGTTCTGTTTCAAATGCAGAACATTTTTCTTTACATTATGTTCCCGCTTTTCTTGTTGCTGTCAGTAATCCTGCACAGTTTAAACTGAGGTCAGAGTTTTGCTTTACCATTCATAAAACATGAGAGGTTCCAGCTGTCTTTCACATCAGCAAATTGGCTATGCAGGGCCATTAGAAATCAACAGGAAAAAAAGTAAGACTAGCTTAGTCATTAAACTGAGTGGATAAATGATGAGTCTATATTTGTCACACTCGTTCAAAGGAACAATGTCAAATGTCAATAGACACATTTTAGAAGTTGAGTCACTACTTTACACTACTTTAACTTTTGAAACAAATTGTATACCATTTTAAGGACTTCAGCTGGTTCAAGGGCTTGTCTGAGTTAAAGCAGCTTAATTGAGTTTCACCATGTTAAACTAAGCTGATACGCAGCGCGAGACCTAATTAAGAATGTCCTACATAAGCAGTATCAGATCTTCTCCTTGTATAGTGTCTATCACATCTCGTTTCTTTGGGAAAAAATTAAAATGTTATTATTAGTTGTCACTTAATCAACTCTATAGATCTAGCTCAGCCCAGGGATGCTCAGAGGAATTTTCTTTTAGCTTATGAATCGCCCAATTCCTGTTATCATTGTTAAAGGTTCTTTCTTTGTATGTTGTTCCTGCACGGTGGTGCTGAAAGGCTTTTCTAAGGTTCCACAGGTGTATAGGGCAGTGTTCAACATCAACAGGCTTTGCATTTGTCGGTAAAGATCAGGTTAATCATAGGAAGAAACAGAGTAAATTTATTTTTCTTCTATTTAGCGTTGATAGAACTTAAGGTGTAAATAATGTGACCTATATATCGAACTGTTTCTGTAATTTATAGTAACTGTTATTAAAAGAGACTCAAATTTGGAATTCCCAGAAGCTAAAAAATGGCATATAAACTGCTTTAAATACTCAAGCACTCATTTAATTTAAATCAAAACAGATTCCTTAAAGCCCTAAACTGAAACAATGTTAGCTAAAGGGCTTTCATAAAAGGATTGATTCTGTGAGAATTAACTAGCTTGAGCCTAGGTGTTAAGCTCCTAAAACTTCCTGAACTGTTAGGGTGGGTATTTTGGTTAAATACCTAAATTCGTCAGTAATACCTTAGTTAAATACCAGCTCCATGCTGAAGTGCCTTAAAGACACTTCAAAAAGAGAAGTATCTTCTCTTTAATTTTTGTCATTATTAGGTCAGTTAGATAATTAACATTATCAGGTTAATTCGAATAACATTAAATTCTCTGAGAAATCACAAATTTGCGTGATTTTCATAGGCTATCAAATTGAAAGTTGTATCTTTTAAAATTTTGTCTTAAAAGCTTTAAAAGCATAAAATGCAGAAATGTGATAAGTTAGAACATGAAGAAGAGACTGCTAGATAAGACTGAGAAGATGTGTAAGATGAGAATGTCAGGTACTCAAGGCTATATTTGTAAGATATCTTTCAGTGGGTTTCTAGGGTTATGGAGACTGGAAAGAGAAAGATCTTTCAAGCAAAAGTTTGGCACTTCAAACATCTAATAAGATGAAAACGCTGCAAAGTTATTATAGATAAGGAAAACAGAAGGAGAAACCATGTGTTAGAAGTAGAAGAAGTATTCCAAAGAAAAAATTTTAAAAAAAGACCCAACTTGTAAAACTAAACTGCATTAAACTGTAGAGAAAATGATCAGTCAAAACAAACAAACAAGCAAACAAACAAACCTAAAATTTGTCTGAAACTGAGTAGAATGAAGTCTTGCTTTTTATTGGGAAAAGGTTTTTCACCCAGAGGGTGGCTGGACACTGAAATGGGCTCCCCAGGGAAGTGGTCACAGCACCAAGTCTGACAGAGCTCAGAAAGCATTTGGACACTCGCAGGCACATGGTGTGGCTCTTGGGGTTGTCTTGTGCAAAAGCGGAGGCTGGAGTTGGTGATCCTTGTGGGTCCCTTCCAGCTCAGGACATTCTATGATGCTGTGTCATGCAGTGACGCTAGGAGTTGCCATTATATTTGCTGCAGTGTCAAGAGCTGTGAATTCCAAATATCCAGTATGAATTCTGAAGCATTTGTGGAGAGTCCATTTATTCATCAGCCCATAATTATTGATTAAATTGAATGAGATTTTTTTGGTAATATTCTTACTTAAACCGTTACATTAATTCACCAAAATACTCAAACCAGTGAGTTCAGTACCGTCAATACATTTCTTTTAAAGCTTTGTGTTTACTAAGCTGTTCAGCAAATTATTATCAAGCTGATTTATGCCATTCAGCTCGAAGAAGAACGGCTCCATAAATCATCAGTAGAAGGCTGAAACTTATTTGTATACACATGCAGCATTCTTTTTGCATTTTCTTGCATTCTCTTCTGAAGTTGTGTGTTTCATTTGCTTGAATGTGTGTTTGTGTATATATTTATGGAAGGCATTACGTGTTTGGTAGTGGAATTACGAAACACTGCTTCACTGTTGTACAATATAAGTTGTGATCTTACAAACTGGAGTAAAATTGATGGGCCAGTGAGAGATCCATTTGGAGTGAGAGGGAGGGGACAACGTGCAGGGCTTCTCTTGTTCTCTGTCTCAATAATTCTTTCAAGAAAGGATATTAATTGACCAACTCCCAGTCACGGTTATCAGACTTGGCTGCACCTTTAGTGATGCAAACAAGTGAAATCATAGGATCATCATTTATTTTGGATTCTCACAAAAGAACTGAAATAGTAGAAACTTGGCAAAATCAATACATAGAGGCAAGGTAGCTTATTTATATCAAGTCACTCTACTATACCATCTGTGTTTTCTCACACTTATCGAAACTATTGCTGTAGTCAAGCTTGGTGACAAAAAGTAGTTTCCATGGAAAAATGACTGTCAAGCTATTAGCTCTGACTTCTTTGAAATAATTCCATAGGGGCTTTGGCTTTACTATAAGCCCACCTGCTCATGTTTAATATTAATTCCATTCTTATAGGTATGGAATGATCTGAGGTGAAATAAGTTTGGTGAAACTAAGATCTTAGGTGTAAGTAGCTTTCACGGACCATAATTAAACCATGAAAAGAAAAACAATAAAAAGGTATTGTAACTTAAGTGCAGATGAAAATTAGTCAGTTTCAACTTATTGACAAGTTCATCTTAAGGTTACTATAACTTAAGTGCAGATGAAAATTAGTCAGTTTCAACTTATTGACAAGTTCATCTTAAGGTTACTATAACTACCATTTAAATCAGGTGTGGTTTAAAAATATGACTAGATAAAACAAGCAAAATAATATTTCACCTCAAGCTGTGAGATAAAATATTTCAGTGTTATTGTCTGACAACTTAGATATATTTGATTTCTAAAAACTAACTTAAATTGACTATAATTTTACCGTTCATGATTACCATCGTAATTTGATATGAAATTATTACATATGTGAAAATTAAATTGGGTTTTGTATATTTATCATGTTAACTTCAGTTTGTTCTGCAGACACTAATCACTAGAAGCAGTAATAGCAAAATAAAGGTATAATTTTAGGGACTCTAATCTGGTACAATACATTTTTTGTGTCACTGTTTGGAAATCCAAAGTAACTCAAATTCCTTTGTTTGTATTTGTTAGCAAATGAAATCTTAGCTTTGAAAAATCCAGATAAATTTTATTGTACCTTGTGTGGTGAATACATTTTAGTGTCTTTTGGTGTATTCTTGGTTATTACAGTTAGACATCACTAAGGACAGCAAACGAATATTTTTATCATTATCCCTTAAATCTGATCTCTAAGTTAAATCTTGCCCAATTGAATAATATTCTTTTTTATTATAATAAAGTGTTCCTTGATTATTTTGACAGGAAGATAAGATCTGGGTAACTTCAGGCTGGATCTTATCGTTAACACATTTTCAGCAGTATAGTATCTGTTAGGGGGATTAAATCCAGTGGATCTGTTTATATGCAGAAGACTTCTCATTCCCAGTTTCATGCTGGGAGAAATAATATAATCTTACACTTTATAAATATGTACTTGATTTTGCAAATAGTCATTTAGAGATAGATTTATCAAGTCTCTCAGCAGCTAAATGCTTCTATTTTGGCATATAAATTAGCAATCTCATTTTCTGAAATGCTGGCAGCTGCCAATTTTCAATAGAAATCATTTCATAATTTAAAATAAAATTGAATATTTCCTTTATTGTTTATATCCCCAAACTGAAAGCATGACCAGTCATTAAATACCTGGTTCTAAAACCCACTCAAACTGAAATCAATTAGGAAATTTACACTGAATTCGGTTGGATGGGAACTTGTTTTTAATAATTTCTAGATTAATTTGTACAGGATGTACAGTCATCTTTCATTTATATATCTGCTTTACATCTGAAGTCTGATTTTTGGATCTGGCTTTCACAGTCTAACTGGTCTGAATAGTTAAAATGTATGATAGGTCCTACTCCTGTGTTAATGGGGGGATGAATAGCACTCCATTGAGAATTCAGAACATCAATAAGAGGATAGTTAATAAGTTTTTGTAAGTCATCAAGCTATTTTTTATCCATATCAATGAATTGACATAAGAGTAAATTAACAGACATACACAGAATTCTGTTAACTTCTTTATAAATAAGTATAACATTTTATCATGTAAAAAAAGTTAATCTACTATCTCCATCTACAGAAATTTGCCAGGGCCATCTCCTTTTCATAGCTCTTCATTATGACTGGCAGTTCCCCGAGCTCACTTTTACTCTTTGTGGGTCAATCGAGTTGTGCAGTTAACGGTGGGGGTGCCAGGAATCCTGCCATCTGGGTTAATATATTTAAATTAGATAATAAAAGCCACAGGAAAGAAAAAGTAGTGCCTTGGCCTCTACCCTGAGCAATGGAAATCTCTCAGAAACGTTCTAGGGACATTTGAACTGCCAGAATTCGAATTCAAACTTCAAAACCTTTTTTTGCCAGACATGCATGTGCAGTAATCATATGCATGTGAAGATGTACAGTAGGAAGCTCCTTTTCTAGTTTAGCTCACCTCCCATTTGCACTTTCTTGTCAAAAATACCAATAGGCCTCCCCTTACATGTAAGAGTAAATAATTGATTTCATCCCATATTTTATTTATTTCTTTTGCTCATTCTGAAGAGAACTGTGCAATGACAAAAGTTTATTTTTCATTTTTTTTACAAGGGTATAATTGAATAATCTTTGGGAGTAGTGTTGATCTTGGGTTTTGTGTACCTGGCTGGAGCTAACAAGACAAGGATTTTCTCACAGGCAACTGAAGGGATAAAGGGCAGCTTTGTTCATTAAATTGTATAAAGAGAATCTCTCAGATCTTTAAACTGAATTCTGTAGGAGGTACACCAGTTTTGACGTGATACCTAATAATGGATATTGGTCAATTTATGGTTCATTTGAATAAGTCCTGTTCATGGTTGTTGTAAAAAACCTGTTTCTCACAAAACTGGGACTCAGAAATTTGTATTTCAAAGCTAGTTATTGAATTAAAGAAATGGTTCTTGTTTCACTTCTAGATTTATGAAATAATAGCCCATGAGCTGTTTATGACACTTACTGAAAAAACTATTCTGTATTTTTTCAATACATGAAATTATTAAGGCTATGAAAACAAGTGAAACTATGATTTATATTAAGCTTCATGGCAAGCCTCCTGCCAAGCCAGAGCTTTACCCCAGATTTTTCAGAAGAACAGGCACAAAGATTTATTCAGCTGTTTGTTTATGTGGACCATTTGTGTCAGTACAGCTTTTGTAATAAAAGTCCTGAGTGTGTAGTACCACTGAGGTGCCCTGAGGTGCTAAGAAGATACAGTCCTTTCATTCTGCATGTGAGGAGTGTTTGCTTTGATAAAGCTTTAATTAACAAAGAAAAAGGAAAAAAAGAAAAACTGCAAACAAATAATAAAAAAATTAACACCAAAACCCCATAATGCAAGACGGTTTTAAATTTCAGTAATAATTGCCTTTTGTTACAACTGGAGGAGGATAATTTTTTTAATTGTTCAGTTTAGTTCATTGACATCTATATAATAAATAATATGTTAATACTTTATGATGATGGTAAATCAACTAAGTCAAAATAAAACAGAAACTTTCATTTCTGTTCATGTGCAACACCTAGAAAAAGGTGTTTATTTTTGTTTTACTCAATTAGAAAAATATGAAGCTCTACGGAAAACTACAGACAGTGTATGATGATTACTTGTAACATAAACATTGCTAAACTTTTTTTTAAGGGTTTGCTTATAACTTCAAAAAAATATTTTTAATTAATTGAACAGTAGCAATTTAAGTCGTATTTTAACACTTGTGGCATGAAATATCTGAACGGTGTCTGCATCTGGGTTTCAGATCTTGACAGAAGCTGAAGTAAATACAATGATTTATTGTAAATGAAAGAATGATTTGTCTTGGTGTAATTTATTAATGTCTTGGGGTGACTTTATGCTGTGTATCCCCTATCATTCCTGTGCCTTTCTACGCTTTTAAAACTGAGTGCAAGAGAGAGAGAAAAAAACTGAGTGAACTTTTCAAACAGTGGCTCAAACCACCACAATTCTCATTAAGTATTTATCACAAACCTCAGGTATCCACAGATCAATATGTGTTCTGTGGGAGTAGTTTAGAAGACATAATTGTAAACAATTAGTTTTAATCTAGGAAGTATCAACCAAAATACTTTAATTCACAGAACCTAATATTACACTACAAGCTGTGTACTTGGGGTTTTATTTTTTTTTTTAATTGAATTTTTTTTCCTTATAATTATTATTAACCACTTATTCTCACAAGGGATGGAAAAGTTCTAAATATATACAATATGTCATGGCTATTGTTAGGGAAAGTAAAATGTTTCCCTAAATGTTTTAAGAACCCTAGAAGTTACAAATCCTACAAAGCAGAGATCTGTTAAGTGATAACTGTAAGTGACGTGCTAACCTGCTCTAGATTCTGATGAAAAATAAATATTTCAATTAAATTTTTAT
>VZRQ01003727.1:66119-179094 GCA_013397975.1 Machaerirhynchus nigripectus
TTTTTTTTTTTTTGTTAATCAGTGCATGTGCCTTTTAAAGGAAAATTGCAAGAGAATTGAAAATCAAGGTAGTTTAATCTTCTGTTATACTGGTGATGATGAAATGAACAACTTGTCTGAATCTTCTGTTTCTCAGTCAAGTCATTTTTTTTCTGACATGTCAGTAGCATGGTCTGTATATCACCTTTCTGGTATCCTGTGGAGGAAGCTCCTGAACCCTTGAAAAATAATAAAGTTGTGACTAATGACTTGCTGGTAAGGAGACAGATTTCATGTAGGCAGCAATGTCTAGAAGTGAACAACTATGCTATAGTTTGGTGAATTTTTTTCATATCATAGACTTCTAATGCTATTTTGGAAATTAGGATCATAGGAAATCTCTAGCTTTGTTACTAAAAGAAGCATTTTAGCTTTTGTTGCCAGTGGTTCTTATAGTACATTTGAGAAAGAGGCTCAGAAATTAAAGACCTGAAAATACAAACATAAGGGATTATCTTATTGTTTGAATTTTATTAAAAAGTAAAAGAGAGGCTACAATTTTTTTATACACTGCTGTTAACCTTCAAAGATAGCTTTTCTCTCTTTTAAAAGGTTAAAAATGTTCTTAATTTAGCATTAACATATATGCTACCCTTCTTTCCTTAGAATATAAGGTTGCATTCTGTTATTTCTGTGGCTGCAGCTATATCAAAGGTGTAGTTCTAGCTTTAAAATTAGAACGATGGCAATGTAGTCTTGTACTTTCATTTGTTTGAAATTGGTCCTAGAGACGAGCTACAATATGGGCTTTCATTTTGCATTTAGTCTTTTCTCTGCCACAGAATTTGTAAAAGTATGTGAGGAAAGCTTCTTTTACCCACTGCAAACAAATGCATTTATCAGGACAAATGATCTCATCTACTTCATAATATAGCATTACAAATATTGAAAATTTCTGTTAGAAGAATCCATGAAAGCAAAGCTTTTTTTTTTTTTTTTGAGGGAGGAATTGCACCTTTTTTCCCCATTTATCGTGACTGTCATTATTTTCTGAATTTAATACACTTATTCATACTAAAAACATGGTATGATAGTGTGGCCGTATCAAACCACCAGTCTTAGTCACTTCCTTTTTTAAATTTTTTTTTTTAGTAAACTGCACATTCTGAGTTTCAGTTGGGTATGGTCTATTGTATCCTTTAACCTGCAGGTTTTATTCCTTTTCCTAGCTGAAAGAATTGCATTCAAGGTGTCCTTCTGGTATTCAGATACCTGTTGAAAATGTTACCTTCTCTGATTTGATAAGCAGAGGTATACATATGTCAGAGGCTACAGCCCTCAATGTGCCTATTTGTACAGGCCTGTGCCATTCGTATTTGCACCTTGGATTTTCGTTCAGGTTTCATAATATGTTGTCACCTTGGCAGAACATGGCAAGGAAAGAAATTAATACGTAAACTAAGTGGGTGTTGCAAGGTATCTCGTGTTACTTTAGTGGGGGCTAGAGAAGATCTTGGGCTGTTATGAGCAGTACAGACCCAGCAGTGACTGTGTCGTGTGCAGGAGTTAAAGCAGAATGCATGATCACACGTGAAATGTCGAGTACCTGGATTTACTCTACAAAGGAGTAATCAGAATATCAGGAGAAAGAAAAGATCACCCCCACAGAAAAGTCACTAATGTCACCAAGTCTTTTAGCACATCTTGTCTCCATCCAGTTTGTGCAGCATTCCTAAATCTGATTCCAGCCTTACCCACTTGATCTTGGGCAGGGAAACGCACAGCCCAAACCCAACACCTCCCCACATGAAGTACTGAGTTCAGCTGAGGATGCAAATCTCTGGCCTGTCTCTGTTCCCAGCATTGCAGAGGCTGAGGGTCCCAGCCAGCCTCACAGCAACTCGGACACCTGGGCTGTTGGGCAGGAGCTCCCTGAAGGACTGCGTGACGCCACAGCTGGCTCCGTCGGGCTGCACGTTTGTAGCACTCACCAAGTTCTCTGGGCTACTTATTTAGGAGCAAGCAGTGAAATATCTGTTTTCCTGGGGGTTTGATGTGAAAATAAAATAGAAAGTAGTATTTACATTTCGAACGCGTATTTTTCCAATAAAACATGCAGAAAGCTGCTAGCAAAAGCCAGTACAGTGAGGCTTCTTTTACCAAAGAACTTTATTTCTGCCTGCTAAGAAGATTCATTCCTACTTATAAACCCGTTTATCATTAAATTTTTTTTAGGATTTCTTTGATCGATTCATTATGATTTGAGAAAAATGCAACTCTCTTTAACACAGGGGTTTATTACCACAATCACTTCCTTAGATTTTGATTTGAATGTGTGATCAATCTACATTCATCCTGGAGAAAATGTAGAAGGTAATTCAGTGGATAATGCAGAAGAAAAATGTTTTTGGTGTTTACTAAAATTTAGTAAGAGCTTTTTAAATAAAAGTCTTCTGCAAAGTCTTAAACATATAACTATTCAACATAAAGTTGTTGCAGCAACAATGCTCTTGGTGTGTTTTCCTGTCCTGTGGTGATTTTTTGATACATAATATTTTTTTGGCTATAAAATGTTGATAATCTGTCATGTCCTCAGAAATAATTATCTGGTTTTTTAAAGAGAAGTCTGTGCTTTCCTCAAAATAGTAGCTCTCACTGTACTGAATTCAGACGTTCTGCTCTGTAAGGGAGAATCCTGTATATCATCATGCACAGGCATCAACTGTATTTAAAAGCTTGTATGTCTTTGGCATAAATTTTGCTACATTGCCCAAGTTGCTCATTTATTCTACAGTTTAAAATATAAGTCAGACACAGGTAGATTAAATATCCATCTGAATATCTCTGAAGTTTTGTACTCATCTCCTCAGTTTCCTTTGAAGAATTATCCTGAAAGGAACTTTCTGAGGTTATTCACACCCATTTGTGGTGTGTAATTAGTTTTCTTATTTGCCTCTACCTTTAAGAGAAACAATTAAATCAGAAGAGGTTTGCTGCCACTTTCATTGTTGTTCCTTTTTTGTGTAACAATAGGGGTTTTGAGACTGGTTATTTTGCTTTATGGAAGTGCTTAATGATCCTTTTTAAAATATATGTGCAATTTTTTTCCTATGTTCAAAACAAACTCAAAATAATTATAACATTAGAAAGTATAACATTAGCATTCTCCCTTTTCTGAAAATTATATCAATTTGGGATTTAAAAACAATCCATTGATTTAAAAGCCAAATTTGATCTCACTATGATTTTTCTAATAAAAAGCCAAATGCTTAGAAACATTAAAAAGGCTATGGTTGAGAGCCAAGCAGTCAAACAAGCAATCAAGAATTCTTTCACAAAAAATATTTATAAACTTTCCTAACCTGTTCTCATCATTGTTGTATTCCCCAATGCCTCTTTTTTCCAAACTCAGTGTTTGATCAATCATGGGTTTTAATTTTGAATTTTAAGAAATGTTTTTCTTTCCAAGCTGAACACCACTACTACGACCATTCCTGACACAACACAATATAGATATTAAAGAGCACAATATAAACTTTTCCTCCAGAAAAAGACAAAAGTATTAATAAAACTACTTCATCCTAAGAACTCTTATGCTAAGATTAGTGACCACAGGAAAGACTAAACAATCATGTCAATTTCGAAACTCCTCTCTTCAGAGAAAATTGTTCAAAGTGTTTTGATTTTTCGACCCCAGCATTACAGGGTGTTTAGGTACAAAAATATTGTGGTGAATAAAATACTGTGGCGCAGTAATTTTAGGATGTATATTTGATTTCTTTCCTCTCATACTTTTCTAACAAAAGTGATTTCAGTTTGAGATTTCAAAGAACATTTTGTTAGTACTGTGGTTTTGTATCAGAAAGTAAAAGCATTTAACTTCCGTTCACGCAACAGTTTTGGGCTAGGATGTTACCAACACAGAATGATGTGAGTGAAACTTTAAAACATTGCTCCTTGACCCGATAACTGCTGTATTTTTTGTGAAAATCTCTTTCAAGCAAAATTTGTGTGATTTCTACCAGTACTTTAAATAAGACAAGGATTTCTTTTTTCTTGGCATTTTTGAAGAATTGTACTGGCAAAAGCTCTGGACTTGTAGTTAACTGAGGATGTATAAGATGTGGTACTTTCTGAGAACTTCTGAGAGGCAAGGGAGCTCTAAGCAACTGTGGGACAGACCTGCACCTGCAAACAGATGCTGAATTAAAATGACATGCATGAGAGAAGTTTCTCCTTTTAAAACTTACCCACAGAATGAAGCAGAACTCATGGAAACTGAAATATTTGTATAATCTTGCAAATGTCCTGGGCATCATGGCATTATGTGGGATGGGTGGGATGGGGGTTGACTCTATTTGTTTTTAGCTCTGGTTTAATGCTTTGAAAATAAAGCAAAGAATATGGGCTCAAATAAGTTATAATTAGGAAAAAGATTTTCACAATAAGAAAACATGGTGGAGGAAATCACTGTGGCTGCAGAGGCTTAGACTGGAATAAACTATAAAAGAATACAGTGATGTAAGGGTACAAAATAAAATAGAGGGGAAAGAATGAGATTTTTTTCTGCCATTGAAGTCTTCATAAAAGTAAACGTATGGTGGATAAAAAACATGTAAGCAGGTAAACTCCATATTTGTGACGCTGTCATGGAAGATGAGGCAGAGACTGGAAAGTGATGTCTCTCTTTGCTAAGGAGACTGAGTACTTCTGATGTGCATCCTGAATTCAGAGAATTTTTTTCTGATGACTTAGAACAGAAAACCACATGACACTCCGTTAGGTAATTTCTGGCTGTCTACATCAGTAGAAAGTTGCTATTCATATTTCTTGTCCATTTTTAAAATTCCCCTAAAAAACCATGTACCAATTTTGTGTCGTCCAACAAATATGTGAAGTTCAATGCATTCCTACACAACTCCTCTGCAAATCTTTAATGTCATAGCACACACATCCAGATGTCCTTCCCTGACTTTAACATAGAAATTTCAGTTTCTAAAACACAGGGTATTTACTCATGGCTCTATATATCTGCTCACTTGAAGTCTCCCCACTAGGGATATTTTTGTAGAATATGTTAGAAAGAAAAAGCAAAAAAAACAAAAAAAAACCTCTCAGAACTTATGTCAGTGTATTTGGCAACTAATTGAAGTGTGCATGTAAAAATAGTGCATGCTGCAAACTTTGTAGCGCTTGGAGAGCTGCTTTTAATTTTCATCAGAAAATGTTAGGATTTTGATTTCCTTGGAGTGCAGATATCTTATGGAGACAACATTTTGAAGCACTGATTAGCTGACAGCAGAAAGAGTTTGGTTTATCCTTTTGTCATAAAAGTACTTTCTGTGATGGTGGGGGAAGGAAATATTTTTTATTAGAGTCTTTACTGCTAAAGATGGCAACTAATAAAGCTAATAAAAAATATCCCAAGATTTACTGTCCAAGAAGACTTAGCAAGACTTTTTTAAAAATTTTGGGCTTTTATGACAATGATCAGTGTCCCAGTGATCATGGGCCCATCTGTCTAGCCTGTCAAGGTCCCTCTGGATGGCATCTCTTCCCTCTAGAGTATCAGCCACACTACTCAGCTTGGTAGCACCTGCACCTTAGCTGAGTGTGCACTCGATCCCACTGTCTGTTTTCCTGACAAAGTTGTTAAATAATACTGATTCCAGTATGCATCCCTCCAAATATGTGTCACTCATTATTCTATTCTCCACCTGGACATCAAGACGTTGACTGAAATCTTTGAGTATGACCATCCAGCCAATTTCTTATACACTGAGAGGTCCACCCACCAAACCCATGTTTCTGCAGTTTGGAGACAACGGTGTTGTGTGGCATGGTAGGAAATGCTTTGCACAAGTCCAGGTAGATGATGGCAGCTGGTCTCCCCTATCCACCAATGCTGTAATCCAATCATAGAAAGCCACCAAGTTTGACAGGTACAATTTGCTGTCAGTGAAAACTCGTGGGCTGTCGCAGATTCCCTCTCTGTTTTCCATGTGCCTTAACACAGTTTCCAGGAGGATCTGCCCCATGCTTTTTCAGGGCTTCAAGGTGAGACAGCGTCTTGATTTGAGACAAGTTTAGGGGGAAACGCCCTGGAAGGGACGTCTCCTCCACAGAAGACAGGTTTCAGCACTCCCTCCCCCAACAATATGAAAGGAATTTCTTGGATGAAAGTGGAAAAAACTATTTATTTAACAAGCAGAGTGCCAGCACAGGGCACAGGGAAAATATGAGTAATGTCAGATAATAAACCTCCTCAATGCAGAGAAAGCTGGTGGATTTAGAGTTCCCCCTGCAGCTGGCTCGGCCCCTCCCGAGGCCCAAGGCCGGGGGGCAGTGTCCCCGCAGCCTCCCTGCTGGTCCACGGGGGCCGATGATCTGGTTCTTGGATCACAGCGAAGCCAAACAGTTCCAGAAGAAGAAGTTCTGGAGGATTTCAATATGCAGTCCTGGGCAAATTTCTTGCCTCAGCTAACAGGCTGGCCAAAAGCAGGAAGGTGCTCTCTCGGCTCTGCAGCAGTGAGAACGCGGGGAAGTGTGTGTGAGTCCTTGAACACAAACCACACTGAAGAATTCGCCTGGCTTCTCTCCCCGCTCTCCTAGACCCAGCTCAAAGCTATGGGACCCATTTCTGGGCATAAAGCAGATGGTAGGGAAATACAGTATTATCTTAAAATCACCTCAAGACAGACAAACTGGTCTGTAGTTCTCTTTTTTGTCTTTTTCATTTTTATAAGACTATAGCAAGCTTCACCAAAGCAGTCTGTGAGAGTACAAATCTTTTCCACTCTGGAGATAATTCTTCATTTCAGAGGAAGAAAAGCAAAACCAAGAAAGTTTTAGTTAAATTTATCATTGTGAAATTACATCCAAACACAAATTTCAATTCTGAATTAAAAAATCAAAGCAATGCAAGAATTAAATATTTGTCTGACCAAAGTACCTTAAAACGTGTGATGATAACATAGAATCATGGAATTGTTTAGTTTAAAAAAGACATTAAAGATCATTGAGTCCAACCATTAATGTAACACTGCCAAGTTCACCACTAAACCATGGCCTTAAGTGCCATATTTGCACATCTTTCAGATACCTCCAGGGATGGTGACTCCACCACTTCCCGAGCATCATGTTCAAATGCTCAATCACCCTTTCAAAGAAGAATTTTTTCTCAATAATTAACTTTAACCTCCCCTGGTGCAACTTGAGGCCATTCCCTCTCATCTAATCACTTGTTACGTGGGAGAAGAGACCAGTGCCTACCTTGCTACAACCTCCTTTCAGGCAGTTTTAGAGTGATAATGTCTTCCTTGAGCTTTCTTTTGTCCAGACTAAACAATCCCAGTTCCCCCAGCTGCACCTCATAAGACTTGTTCTCCAGAACGTTCACCTAAGGGCAACAGAAAAAGAGGAACAGACAAACTGGTAACTGATGCAGAGTAATAGTACTTAAAACTAAGCCCCTGTGATTGCAGCAACTTAAAAATTGGGAAACTATTATTGTGGTCAAGGCATATAAAAAAGAAGTGGTAAGAAATAATGGAATAAAGATTAAAAGCAGTGTAGGAAACCACAGTGGCTTTGGTAGTCTAACTGCAGCGTAGAGTTGTCACTTAATATCTAAGCCAATAAAACTGATGCCACTGGGAGTTTGCTGTGAAGTTCAAAGAACACAAAATAAAGTTCTAACTAAATCAGTTTAAAATTATAGCCTCATTTTCTCTTTCCTTTCTTTAATGTTCTTTAAATATTTTGTGTTTTGAAAGCTGAACTATGACTCCTTAGCAGAACCATATTCTTGTATTTCAAGAGATCACCTTTGCAATTCATTATTATTCAAAAAAGTTGTGTGAAACATTGTATTTAATTTATATGGATGGATGCCCAGTATATTCTAAAAACATAAAGCTTTCTACAAAGAACCATGCATTCAGCAGGTTTTCATAGTTTAAGAAAATCTATTAAAATGAGGCAAAATGTACAAAAGATACAAATCAAATGCTGCATAAACTAGCTGTAAAATGTGCATCAATTTAGACCCAAGAACTTGCATTATTTAATAATATTAAGCTTTACCTGATCATACTCCACTGTAACTTACATGATTAAATGACAGCTTATTCCCATCTTATATTAGCAAAACACAGGGCTCTAAGATTTAAGTGTTTATTGATGCTTTACAGTTGCAGCTGTAGCATGCAGTAAAAATTATATATGATGCTCACTTTTAAAATATTCTTGTCTTGGCAAAAAGCGGCAATCCCCTCCATATTTATATTTTATCCATAATAAGAAGGTAGTTATCCTTTCTGGGCATGAGAAAGCGTATAATTGAGCATGCTTAGGAATCCAAACTAGTGATGTTTAGGAATTAGTTCTTAAGGTTCAGTTCATTATGAAGCCATAAAGAGCAAAGACCAACTGTTACTCCAAATATGGGGTAATACAAAACAGATGTTATAGTACCAGGGAGGACTGTACTTCAAATTTGTTTTAATTACTCTTGAGTGCACCTTCTAATGACAAATCTTGTTTTCTGCTCCTCATTCTGAGTAGAAGCCATATCACCTAGCCGTTTT
The DNA here is from genome assembly GCA_013397975.1 of Machaerirhynchus nigripectus. Taxonomy (NCBI): domain Eukaryota; kingdom Metazoa; phylum Chordata; class Aves; order Passeriformes; family Dicruridae; genus Machaerirhynchus; species Machaerirhynchus nigripectus. The sequence continues at coordinate 74,687 of VZRQ01003727.1, forward strand.
TGAATGCATCATTAGGCTGAAATCTTGCTGGTTCTAAAATCTGTTAGCCTGAGGCCAAATCAAAGGCCCATGAGCCTTCAAAAAATAAATGTGTGATGAAACAACATTTTCATCAGAGAACCAACCATAAGATTTTCCCACATAAAGTATGGTTTATTCATCTATCCCAAGTTATATAACCTATAGAAGAAAGACTATCAAACCAAAAAATACAGAATACTTAGATGCCATGCCTAAACTGAGATACTTCCTTGTGTTCTTTTGACAATTCCTTTTAGACCAATTTATCCCACCTTCCTTGATTAGACTTGACTTTGCCTTTCAATGGACTGCTTGCAACTCAGCCTTGAGCAGGTGACAGGCTGAGTTTTATTTCATGTGCCTCACAAAACAGTGTAGCAATGTCATCCTTGACCTTGCTTTGCCTATTTCTTACCTTCCTCATCAGATTCGGTTTTTTCTGTTGAAGCAGGGTGGTAACATATAGCTAAATATATGTATGTAACATTCCTATCATCGTATGCTCAAAGCTGTCAATCTCTACAGAAACATTTTAGTCTTCTCTTAGATATTAGAGCTATTTAGATCAAAAATGAAAGGAAACTAGGTCAAGAACATCTAAATTTAAATAACTGAAATTATATACGCAGCTAATAATGAAAAGTGACTGTTGACATCAGTGGAACTGCTACTACTGCTATAGGTAGGGATATTTCTTCCCCTGTCAAGATTAAGATTACTGTTTCATGGGAGAAAAAATTTAAAATAGTAAATTTTCCTAAAAGCTGTAGGTATATTGATTGAAGCTAAATGAATTTAAATTAATTTAAACTCCATGACAAATGGAGTTCATTTTTTACAAACCAGAAATGATGTGGTATGATATGCTGGGTTTTTCACGCTGAAGTCACTGACATCTCATAAGCATCATAATTAAACCATTAAGTTGTTATTACCCTCAGGCATTGGTATTGGGATCAGTAGTGTTTAATATCTTCAACAATGACACATACAGGGGGATAGTTTGGACAGGACAGCTTGCACCCTCAGCAAATCTGCAGCTGACACCGAGCTGAGTGGTGTGGATGATGTCTGAGGGATGTGATGCCATCCAGAGGGACCTGGACAAGCTCAAGAAGTGGTCCATGGGAACTCCATGAGGTTCAACAAGATCAGGCAAGATCCTGAGCCTGGGTCGGGGCAACCCCTGGCATCAATCCAGGCTGGGGATGAACAGATTGAGAGCAGCCCTGCTGAGAAGGATTTGGGGATGTTGGTAGATGAGAGGCTGAACACGAGCCAGCAATGTATCCTTGCAGTCCAGAAAAACAAATGGGTCCTGGGCTGCATCCAAAGCACCATGGGCAGCAGGTGAAGGAAGGGATTCTTCCCCTCTGCCCCACTCTGATGAGACCCCACCCGCAGTGCTGCATCCAGCTCTGGGATCCCCAGCACAGGAAGCATATGGAGTTGGAGTGAATCCAGAGGAGGACACAAAGATGATCAGAGGGCTGGAGCATCTCTGCTATGGAGACAGCCTGATAGAGCTGGAATTATTCAGCCTGGAGAAGGCTGCAGGAAACCACATTGAAACTTTTAGTATTTAAATGAGGCTTAAAAGGGGGGAAACTATTTAGCAGGGGTAGTGTTAACGGAGAAGGAATAATAGTTTTAAACCAAAAGAGGTTAGATTTAAACAAGATATAAGGAAGAAGGGGATTTTTTGCTATGAGGCTCATAAGACACTGGAACAAGTTGCCCAAAGGAGTGGTAAATGCTCCAAGGTCAGGTTGGGCTGGGCTCTGATCTACCTGACCTGTTTGAGGATGTCCCTGCTCATTGCAGAGGGTTGGACTAGGTGACCTCTAAAGTTCCCTTCCAACACAAAGTATTCTGTGTTTCTATGATTCTATAATATTTAGAAGTGCATGGATGAATAAAAAGGCTTAATAAATTATGAAATTATTCTAAAGTATTCTAAAGTAGAGCTGATGTTTTATTTTGTTAATGTTACAGTGGTATTTGACAAAGTAGATTCAGAGATAAACTTTTTTTTTAAAAAGGAAAACATAAGCACAAAAAAGAACCCAAATCATCAATAGAAATCATCAGAGGTTCACAGTATCAAGTGCAAATTTTGCTGATTGTGGAAAAATAATGTTTATATATACATAAGCAAATGTAATGTATGTAGTTATGCTGATCTTCATTATATCTTATACAACTATTTCAGTTTTATTCTCAAAGTGGAATCCAGTGTCTCTCCCAAAACATTGTAAATCACGAGATGTTTGCTCACCTGGGAAACAGCTTTTCACAGCTCTGTGGCTGTTTTCTGAACTGCAACTCCCACGAACCATAGCAATAGCATCACAAACCCAGTGTTTTTAGTTTTCCCTTCATTCACAGAAAAGAAAACATTTTCTGTGGAGCAGATATAAAAGAAGTGGAACCATCCTTTGACAAGCACTAATAACTGACTAATTTCATCATATTTTAAAGAAAGGAGGTAAGGATTCCAGTCGTGAAAGTTGCATTGTGTTTCGTTCCTCTGGCTTTCTCAGATATGGATTGATTTCCAGAGAAGCCATGCTGAATGCATTTGTAACAGAGGACTGAAACGTGAGGCAGCAGATATTACTTCAAGGAATACACTATTGAAACATATATTCTAACAGCTAATATGTCAAACAGCATATTGCAAGATCACAGCTGTCTTGGGTGGGAGGACAGCAGCCAGTTTTGCAATTTCTAGGTCACAATTGTTCCCATTTATGTAAGTTTAGAACAGCATCCTAGGAGACACCTTGACAGACTGGCTTGACAAACTGCTCCATGGTGTGGCCTGTCAAAATCAGCACAGTCCCTGTAGGGCATCAAGGGACAAAGCTGAGGATTTCCACATGCCATCACTCAGCTGCTCCATGTCCTGTGTTAGAATTAAGTTCCCTTGCGTAACCCCAGCCTCTGCAAAGTAAAGCACTTGATTCTCACTACCTCTTAGCAGCATTTCTACATTCCCACACTTGGAAACTTCCCTAAGGATGACTTAAGAAACTGTTTTGTCCTTGTAGGGGCATCAGGGGACCCAAAATATAAGAGGAAAAATGTGTAGTGCAAAGACACCCTTGATGTCCCTCTCTCCTTTAACTTCTTGAAGGGAAGGTCAGAAATGTGAGGGAATTAACCTTTTTTCAACTTAAATATACCATTTGCCATTTAGCAAGGGAAATGTTTAAGTGATAATTGATATTAAATGAGGAAGCCTATGCATAAATCATAATCATTCAAAAATATTAATAAAAATTATTTGGAAATATGCTAATTCACTTAAATACTGAATCAGGGATGTTCTGTCACTAAATCTGAAATGAAATGCGTGTGTTGTACATAAAAGTAACACTGCTTTAACCCTTTCTATCTTTAATGTCTGATGATTTCATATATACCCTCCACTGAGGAGGACTGTGTGAGGTTTCAACCTAAGGGTTGAAACCCATTAGTTCCTAGTTTCAGGTCCAGTAAGAAGGAGAAAGAGAAAAGGATGAGGAAGAGGAGGAAGAGGAGGAGGAGGACGATGATGTCCCTAGACAAGATCTGGAATGACCAGGACAAGGCTGTATTTCCAGGAGAAAGCCACACTCCCTAATCCCTGTGGCAGCAGCCTTCCCGTGCCCAGGCACAGGCAGTGACTGTGCAGCTGATGGGTGCCAGCAGATGGAGGCTGCTTTCACCAGTCATGCCAGAGCCTATGTCAGTGAAGAGAAATTGTACTAGAATGAAGGCTTAAAATGAAAGGAGATACATAATTAAAAAGTTGAGACTCCTTATCGTCATGTCATTTTAACCTTGTTCCATTAGCAAAAATAAAATAAGTCACTCAAGACCAACTGTACGTGAAAGAGTCTATTTTAAACTTGTTCCAAATTGCCTCTGAGCTTATAATAAGCTGTACTGGTTTTCAGTGAGAGAAATTTTTTGTTACTGTGCTTTCTGTACTGATATATTGTGATAATTCCTTGTATATTGAGGTAGAGGACTACACTTACAATGCGTTCCAATTGATGATAATGAAAATATATTAAAGAAGTTAATAAATACCCTATTCCCCCCTTTTGGCTGTTACTCTTATATTCCAAATCATCGCAGGCGTTTAAAGAGATTGCTGCCCTGCAGACACACCAGAGGCAACTAAAAGAATTGAATAATTTCTTGGAGAAGTATGAAAGTTTTTGCTGCTTTCACAGGTCTCTCAGTAGGAAAAGACATGCAGTTTTTTAGTAAACAGACAGTTACTGCTCTTTGTAGCTGGGCCCAGGGAGCTCATTGCAGTTCTATGGAACTGTAAATGTCAGATCTTGGCTTAATTATGGCTGTTAAAAATCTGTATAAATATTTTCAGGGTGGAAATTCTAGTGGATCTTGTTTGTAGGCTATGTTAAAAGGCCCTCAAAATTATGTCTTAACTGAGGGGGAAAATGGTGCTTTATATCATGACCTAAGCGTTCTCCAACAGGTCCTCTGATGAAAACAACTGCGCGTTAGTTTTCAGAAACAAGCTGAATACACAGAATTTTTCTCTTAATTTTGACATGGTCCTCAGTGCAGTAAAAATTGTAATGTACTGTGTTCTCTAAGGTGCTTGTACAGTACCTACATAATTCAACAAATAAAAGAAGGGCTGTAGGATTTGAGATTTAAAGTCAATAGGAGAGTGAAGCCCTCAGCCTTGGGAGAGGGGGCAGGGTAGTTTGATTTTGGAGTTTGCACAAATAGGTAATCTTGAAGGACTGTATGACAAACATTTTATTCAACTTCTTCATAAGTCATTTCCTTCTTGAGACACCTACTGTCGCTCATCTTCCCAACAGGGAATTTCACACAACCCAGTGAAAATACCACAGAAAACCCACAAAAAACGGATCAAATAAAACCAGAAAGAAAAGAGTAGACCAACTGTTCATTTAGTATCCTAAGATGACAGGGCATCAGAAGATCCATTGCTCTGTCATTGGAATAAAACAGACTGTTGGATTTCTTTCAAGCCACTTTCTAATTTCATTAAAGTAAATTGTACGCTTTCTATTGCTGATGCAGTCAGCTATTGTTAGAGTAGTATAATATAAATTCTCTAAGCCATTGATGGCATTTTTCTGGTTCCATCTTAAAGTTATTTTATTTAATCACCTTTTACTTCTCTAAGTGTGGAAGGTGGGCTGTATTTGTGAAAATGAAGGAAGTGAAAGTGACTGAGAAAATGCAGTTAAAGTTACCCTCTTCCATAATTTTGATGAAAGTTCTCTGAAGTTGTCTGGAGCCTGCTATAAATACAGGAATCTTGCATGCTTTATTTTTAAAATCTTGCCTCTAGTTTTTCCAAAATTGAAATTCTCAGACTTTGCATGAAAAAAGTCTTTTTTAGATAAGGTCTGATTCATGGAACTGCCAAAATAGTTTAAGTAAGGCAAAATTTGCTCTCAGAAGCAACTTAACAAGGAAATATTATTGAGTTTTCCTGTCAGATACAAGGATAAGTAACTCCTCCTTATTGCTTGAAAAAGTACAAAGTTATTAGTCAGCTCACAGCTGGCTTCAGTGCTTTGGATGAAACTTAATTTTTAACAACTCTTCTTTCTTAAAAAATAAAACCATATTCTTGTGTAATTCAAATCACCTCTAAGCTATCCCTTCTGGTACATTTGATCAAAAATCTTGGGGCTAATAACAGCTATTAAAAAACACTTCATATTAACAGTAGATTTATTTGTCTTTGAAGAGGAAATATTTTTACTTGTCAAATATTTTGCTCAAAGAACAAAAAACTTTGAAGAAGATCATATTCAGCTTCTTGGCTAGAGAGAAATCTTCAAAATTGGCTAATGTTAGGAACTAACTATTAGCTGATAAAATGTTATGGTGTATAGGTGTAGTGTAACAATGATGCCAACATCTCATTGCACTGGTGCAGGTTTTCCACCTTACTTCTGAGTCAAGAAAAACAGTTTCAGGTATTTATGGTGCCATCATGTGGAGACTTCTGAGCATTGAAGAGCTTGACTTAGAAGAGCTCTATTACAAGGAAAGGAAAGCTGGACCCCAAAATAGTGATGATAAGCTTGAGGTATAAACAGGTGCTTGAAATGAAGAAATCCTAGCTCATTTCTGAGTCAAACTTCTGATCTGCCTGCCCTCCTTAGGTATCTTCTCATGACAGTCACACAATCTACCAGAATTTATGTATTTTACTTTAAAGAAAACAATGCCCATTAATTTTTTTTCCCAACAAGATAGCATATAATTTCCTGTATTTCTTATTATATATTATAATAATATAATCTTGTAATAATGTAGATGAAGAAAAATGATGGCATAATTAAATAAACATATATGTATGTTTTATATTTTCTTCAAAGCATTCATGCTTTTCCCTGGACAGGGTATTCTTAGGTTAAATTTATGCAGAAACATACAGGCTGGAAGGTTTTCTGGGAGTATATTAAAAAGACTAGGTCAAAGTTGCAAGTATCCAGGCTTACGTAGATGAAGGGAAACAAGTATACTCCTTTGCACATAATCCTAAAAAAATCAGAAAAATATTTATCTGTTTTGTATTAATGTGTTCTCTGTATGTATTAATTTTAATGTCATGAATTTTTTCCATTTTTTCAAGGACAAAACTATTTAATCTACCTAGGAAGAGACTGAAATAGGTCACTTCTTTTTTTTTTCCCCTAGATTCAAGATGGAATATTATAATAGTTCCTTTTAATTCTATATAGATTGGCCTGCACAGATGTTGTGATTCATCGTATGAGCCTATTTATGCTCTTTCATTTTGCTGCATAGGACAAGTTGTTCTTTATCAGATCTTTTATGAGCATCCCATTGAATACCTCTATGCATTCAGAATGGCACATTGTTTCCTAGTCCTTTTTTTTCCTTTCTCAAGAGAAAAGGAAAAAATGAGCCCCCTAAACCTGCAAGAGATATTTTCCCAGTTTTCTCATCAAAGCATTTCATTGTCCTAGTCTTTCTTTAGAGAACATAACACTCGGTCTTCTGCTGTTTCCAATTGAAGAAACCTCTTGGTTGCTACAACTGATGTCTCAACAGCTGCTTATCAGCTTTTTAGATCCTGTATGATTTTTTTTTTTTTTGGAGATAACAAGTTGTCCTCCCATTTGCAGTCTATGTTTGAGAATAAGGACTTCTTTTTTTTTTAGAGTGTGCCTTCAAGAAATGTATAGAAGGAATATAAATGTGGTGCAGGTTCTTTCCGGTAGCGCACTTACACTAATGTTAAAAAGTAACCTCTTGCACAGGCTAATCTGCCTAAGACATCAATCTGGATAATTTCTAGACATGTATCTTATGATTTCACACTATTGTGGAAAAGAAAGCCCTATTTTTCTCATCAAATATTTAATTTACCCGTTTTGATTTTTAGAGTGATCAGGTATTTAGTTAATGGACATAGTTTGGAAAGTTCGATTATTGAGGTTTAGCTCCTATGAAAAATTTTGGTAACTAAAATAGGTTATCAGGAGATGAAGATTTATGTAAGAGGATGACAGGCAATAATTTTATCTTTCTGAATTTTTATAAAGTTTTGACGGAGTGATAGATGGGCCTTGAGTGGACTCTACAGGCATTTCTGTATGTTTTACTGAAAGTATGTTTTGCATCAGTCTCCAATCTCTTGTCTCCAGGGGGTTAATTTTGAAACTTGTAGCCAAAATGCTGGGATAAGAGGTAGTATAGTATGTGGTATTAGAAAATTATTGTTGCCTTGTAAGGGAAGCTTAGGGAAGGGAGGAATTATATACAGGCAAAAATAAACATGGTAGATAAACTGTGAAGTAAACTGGCTAAGAAAGTACACGTGATCAGGAAGAAAAAGGAAAATATGTGACATGAATAAACCAAACAAGACTGTGGGTTTGGGAAGGATCCTTCGCAAGTAGGTAACAAGTTCTAGTCGGGCCACCTCTTGAAATCCCAAACCTGCCAATTTTTTTCCCTAGTACGTATTATTCTTACATAAAAAGACAAATGGGTATTGAGTCTAATGGGCCTCTGAGATGTTACATAGAAAAATTATTGTAAAATTACTGCTTAGCCTTTGGTAACAAGAAGAATTGTGGATCTGGGGAACTGTAGTACTTCATGAACTGCAGTACAGACAGGTACTGGCCTGTGTGACTTTATGTTTTCCAGGGGTAGCATTCTGGTAAAAATACGGGATTTGTAATGGTTTGTAGTCAGCTGGAGAAGGCATTATAAACATTATGTTTGATGGCAGTCTGAGACTTGAGGAGGGAAGGCAGTTTCCTTTTGACCTTAATTTATGTGCTGATAAAATTAACTTTGAGCAGACAAATGTTTTGCCTTTCAAATCAGATTTGTGTACTCAGATTTGCATCAGGAACCCAGTTACAAATGCAATGATGAGACACTTCCAAACTTGTCTTAAAATATCCAATCAAATTTCAGCCCAAGTCAGTGTCTCTTTCAAGCTACAGAAGAAAGATTTAGTAGTTTTTTGACACTATCTGGAAACTTAGAAAGTTCTTGAAGAATTATAGGGAGGAGCAGGGAAGATTCCCTTTTTTCAGGAAATTAAGATTAATTTCCTAGAAGATTGCTAGTGCTGAATTACATTTATTTTGTCATCGCTTTTGACTATACTTGTGAAAAACTTCTAATGATAAAGCTCATAACCTAAATGGTTTATAAACCATCAGCTTTACTGAATTTGGATAGACAACTAGAAAAAGAAAATTGGGAGACAAAGGTGTTAAAAGGAGTTTAAATATTGCTGTTACACTTTGATATTTGTATTGTGTTAGTACATCCACATTTACAGGTAGCAGTGGCATGGGTCATAGCCACAGGGCTGAAAGTCCAAAATATGACAGTAGCACATTAATGAAAAAAAAGATATAAGGAGAGCCAAGAAAAAGGTAACAAGTCTGGTTAATATGACATATGACTGTGAAGGTAAATTAATCATCTTATATACGTCAATAAGGTTTACAAATTTTGTAGCTAACATATTCCAGACTTTCAGACTTTCTCTGTTTTGGAGGGGAAGGAAAAAGAAAAAAAAACAAACAAACCAAACCCCAATGACTTGTTGAGTACATAATCTAAACAAATACCTTTTAAAAGAAAGATTTATTGTTAAAATTAAAATTGTGACTGAGCAGTCTGTCAGAGGCTACCAGAAAATTTTATCCCAGTCATACCTAGTGAAAATAAATTCAGAATTACTGCTGAAGGTTATGGGACTGTTCTGGGCTCGGAGCACACAGAGGTTGGAGATTACAGAAATATATACTGTGATAAGCACTGATGCTCTTAATAATGGGAAAGTAACACCAAAATCATCATAAAATCACAGTAAAAACAAAGAACTAATGTGGGTTTTTTCCTTTTCTTTAAGGCAAATCTAGGGAGAAACTGAAATACTAATAAGTGGGGGTGTTTCCACTATTATTATAATTACTCTTGTTTACTTATGGGGCACAGTGTGAGTGCATGAAACTGTTTTCTGACACAACACAAATTATGTACAGCTTGACTTGCAGAAATAGATCATCTTTGTGGGTAAGAAGAAAGCACTAAGGAGGCCCTTAACCAACATTATTTTTCAGTTGCAAGCCAGTCGTTGGTAAATTTTGCCAATCCTATTGACTGCTGTAGACTGATTTCTTACATTATTGGAAATTCAGGAGTGTGAAAATAAAACCAATATTAAAAATTTTTTCATGTTACACAACATTTCTTTCAGTAGAAATTCATTTCAATACCTAGGCTTTCTTGTCACAGAAATATCATTTATTAGACATTTCATCCTTGGTGTAGTAATAGTTCTCATCGGTATTCTCTAAATAATTATAAAAAAAAAATCAGGTTTGACAGAGATGTAAAAGGAGTTTTCTGTTTCTTCATAACTCTCCACCTGTGTTCTTATCATAAAACAGCATTTAATTGTGCCTTTTGTGGTTTTAGCTCTTGTTTAAATCTCAAGAGACTGTTACCAAGTTAAAAGTGTCTTCCCAGATTTGTCATAATAAAAAAACATGTATCAAAAGCAGTAACAATTTTAAGTTATTTTGTAAGACTGCTCATGGATGAAAGCAGTGTGGTAAGTCATAATCATAGAATCACTATGGTATCTGCTACAGGCCAGAATCTGGCAGTGGTCAGCCCTGTGTGTACGTGCCCATGAAGGCACCATGCCAGCCCTAAATACCTTGCAAACTCCATGGAACAAATTGAAAGAAAGCTATGAGAGAACAAAATTTTCAATAGGAAGAACTGATGAAGGGCAGAATTTGCTAAGGGCTGCAATGTAAGTTTCTAGTAGTTGGACTCTACTGAGTGACACCAGTGACATCCTTCTGACGGTAGTAAGATCAAAAGTACCTCTGCTATTCATTGTACTTACCGTCAAACATAAAATGTGAAATGCCCCAACCTTGAGCTTCCTGATTTAGTTTTGTATTGTCTCAGAGCAAGGGACTAATGGTGAATTTTCCTTATGTAAATGAAGTTTTAGACTATTAGTTCTACAAATATATCTTCAGATAATCTTGAAAAGATTTTTTTTCACCTTTGAGTTTCTTTCTTTATGTGCCAAAAACATTATATAATCAAAATTAACAAACTAGTGTACCTAGCATGAAATAACTCCTCTGCTTTGTGTTTACCTCCTGTAGTGAATTCTATTATGAAGCTGTCATTTACTGCCTTCCTGTGGCATAAAAAAACCCTTTCTGACTCAGCAGTGTCCAAAGATCCTCTGTTTTTTTCAGGCTTAGGTCTGAGTGATGCCTGTCCCAGATCTCACAATAATGTGTACTGGAGGGGGGAAAAAAATCAACATTTGGAGGACAAAAAGCCAAATGGTTTGGTAATAGGATGCTTCTGAATGCATGCAGAGAGGTTGGTATTGCTAAAACAACTGAGAGAGGGAAAGATATATTAATGATTATAATGCAGATGAGAAGTACAAAGATGCAGAATAAATGTCGCTGGTGCAGATCTTTGCAGCCCATCCATGGGATTCACGCATCATGATTCTAGCAATACAGCTAGGCCTTCACTGCCTGATAGTTTAGTCTTAATATTTAAAGATGTCATTTGTGTGAAAAGGGGAAAAACATCTGGAAAGATGTAAAGAAACTTTTCTTATCTGTAAACATGTATAAAAAGGACTGTCCTATAGAAAACAATTAGTGGTTTTCCCATATGTGTGTAGAAAATGGAATGTAGATTAAATCTTTCTGACCATGTTTTGTTTTCCTTTCTAATTTTTATGGCTGTAAAGATGCATGATAATGTTTGCCTAAAAATAAATGTTTGCTCTCACAGACAGGAATTTTGGTATTAAAAAACATCAGTGAACTGGTGTCAAGTTCTGTTACACAAGCTGGCCTTTAATTTGCATTGTATTTTTCCGGAGTCACTTAAAGCAAAACATTGCCAGCTGGAAGTACTTCTTAATGTAACTTACTATTCACTCTTGCAGTCATTCTTTTTGTTCCAGATTGTACCTCATAATGTTATACCAACATTATAATTGAAAAATCTAATGGAAACAATTAGCATCAGAAATGCTTCATGCATAATATGTTCTTGTATTTGTGCAGATTGTGGCATAACTTCTTAAAGGAGAACAGAAATATTTTTAACCCTGCCCAAATGTGGGTTTTTGACAAAGAGCTATGACAAAAAAACATCCTTTTGAGTAATCAGTCCTTCCTATTCTCTTACTCTCATTTCCATCTCCTGCTTTACTGAAAACATAAAACTTCTACTTCTTTTCATTCTTCAAGAATTTATTTACTTTTGGAGGCTGACAAGTTAAGCAAGTAAGCAAAGGCTAAGGTCAGATCAACAGGTAGATCTAAAGGAACTTTAAAGCTTGACTATGTGCATGCAGCCTGAGCTAGCATCTCTTATTTTAAATATCCATCACAGTGAGCATCACAGTCACCTGGTGACGTCGTCACTGTAAATTTTAATCCTAGTCACAAGAATCATTGAATGATAGAATGAATCATAAAATGGTTTGGCACCAACGGGGCCTTCAAACACTGCCCAGTTACAATCCCCCTGCTGTAGGCAGTGACATCTTCCACTCCACCAAATTGCTCATGGCTCCATCCAACCTGCCTTGAACACTTTCAGGGGTGATGCATTGACTTCTCTGGGCACTGTCCAGAGAATATTGCCACCTCCTCACCACCTCCTGAGTAAAGAGTTTCCTCCTAACATCTAACTCAAATATCTTCTCTTTCAGTTTAAAGCAATTCCCGCTTGTCCTATCACCACATGCCCATGTAAAAAGTCTCTTTTTTAGGCCCCTTTTAGTTACTCCAAGGTTGTTATGAGGGATGCCTGGAACCTTCTCTTCTCCAGGTGGAACAACCCCAACTCCCTCAGTCTGTCTCCATAGGTGAGGTGCTCCAATCCTCTGATCACTTTTGTGGTCTGCTTTTGGACTTGCTCCAAAAAGACCATGCCCTTCCTAAGATGAGAACCTCAGAGATGGACACAGTGCTCCAGGTCAGCTCTCACCAGAGCAGAGTAGAGGGGCGAATCCCCTCCCTCAACCTGCTGCCCAAGTATTTCTGGATGCAGCCCAGGATACAATTGTCTTTCTTGGCTGCAGTCATTCACTGTTGGCTCATGTTCAGCTTCTTGTCCACAAGAACCCCCAAGTCCTTCTCCACAGGGTGCTCTCAGTGAGTTGTTCTCCCAGTCTGTACTCATGTCTGGGATTGCCCCAAATCAGGTGCAGCACTTGGCCTTGTTGAACCTCATGAAGGTGACCTGGGCCCACTTACTGAGCTTGTCCAGGTCCCTCTGGATGGCATCCTGTCCTGTTGTGTCAGTTGCACTGCTGAGCTTTGTGTCATCTACAAATCTGCTGAGGGTTCACTTGACCTCATTCTGTGTGTCATTGATAAAGATATTAAAGACTATCCATTCCAAGACAGAGCCCTGAGGGAAAACACTGGTCACTGGCCTCTACCTGGACAAAGAAAGGTTGATCACAACTCTGTGGCTGCACCCATGCAGCCAATTCCTAATGCACCACATAGTCCATCCTTCAAATCCATTTCTCTCCGATTTAGGGATATGGATGTCATGTGGGACCATGTCAAAGGCCTTGAAGAGGTCTGGGTAGATGACATCAGTCTTTCCTCATCAACTGTTTCAGTCATTCCATCATAGAAGGCTACCGTTTTCCATGGATAAATCATCCCTATAAGGATTCCATCACCTGTCCTCTTAGCTTGAATTAGTTCTTCCTTGGTTTCCAACTTTACCAAAAGACCTGACCATGATCAATCATTCTGCTTTAAGTGGAACACTATTAGTACTGAAAGTAGTAATGAGAAACAATTGTTCTGGACTTACTTGATCTGATTGTAACCTCTGTGCTTCTGCTTAGAGTAACAGCAAAGCACTTCAAGTCAGCATGCTATAGCAGTTATCCTGTCCCTACAGTGAAAACAAATTTCAAGTGATCAGTGCTGAGAAGAACAGGTCCAGAAAACAAGAAATGGGCCTTCACAACTCTTTGTTAACAGCCTTTTGCAGTGAACTTCTTGCTGATGATTACATGTTGTATTGACATTAGTATAAAATAGGTTAGAGAGAAGCTTTATGCATAATTTAAGTTAGTCTCTTAGAAAAAATGCAAGTAAACTGATGGATTCAGAGGAAAATATCCCTACATGGTGGCAAAGAAATATCTACTGTAGCTACTTACCTGAAATATCTTTTCCCAGTGGTCCAATTAACTTTATAGTTTGGCAGTAAGACTCAATTTTTTCCCCATCAGAAAAGGTTTTTATGCTCTGAATTATACAGTGACCTTGTTTATATCACAAACTCCAAAATAAGGTGACAGTTCTATCATGTATTTCAGGTAAAGCATTTCAAAGAAGAAACTTGAAGCTGTAAGATAAAGTAGAGGTTATTAGATAATATGTATTGCATATTTGTTGTCTTTGAAAAAATGACTAATAGTGTGTCACTGTTCTTGAATTCACATATTTTGAGGGAAAGTGAAGAGGCTATAAAATGCAAATGTAAAATTAATTTGTTTTGCAGTTACCTATTTTTAGAAACAGAGCAGCCTCCACAATTACTTCTCTCTAAATGAAATGAAAAAAAAAAGCCTGCCATCTCTATGGAGCATTACGATTTCCAGCAGTGCCATTTGATTTTTGGCAGCAGGAATGCCTGAGAACAGCAAAATAAACCAAAAACCTTTTTTTTTTTTTTTTTTTTTTTTGTGATGGCTAAGTGCTTTAGTAGTCGTGTGTGTCCAATTCCTGATCATATTTCAGAGGAGAGTTTTTTTGCTACACTCAAAATCAGTGGCACTTGAATAGGTTGGGAGGCAGACTGGGACACTGGAAAGTTTCATGAATGACTCATCAGAGAACTGTCTGCCTTCTCTGTTGTGGAACAGCCACAGGAAATACACTTTGAGGAAATACACCTTAGAGTACTTCTTGAGGCAAGTACAAAAAATCCTTATTTGCCGTGATGTTAGGTGCTTAACACTAGACTTTGTATGTGCCTGGGAGTAAATGTGCAAAGCTTAAGCAGACTTAAAACAGGGTGCAAAATTCAAAAACCCTTGGAAAGAATGGCATTGCAAGATTTCCAGTTAAGTTGTACTCAGAGAACTGTATCTCAGAGAAAGAGATGATCCAAGTACTTCTGCAGGTCGCAAATCAAATACAAATTAAATTAAGTGAATAAAATGAACTGTCTTTCAGTTTATGCTATTTTGCTTCAGAACAGGTTTTCTAGGGCAAGCCATGAATGAGATCACTGTGAGAAGTCCAGCGCTGAATTTGTGATTTCTCATGCAAACAAAAAGCTGGATCAGACAACAATCAGGTGTTTACCAATTAGCTTTTCAGTTCTGTTGATGGGCTTGCTCAGCAGAGCCATCAGACAAGTAATGGCTTTTAAATAATGGGAGTTCTTAGAGATTCAGAACCTAAGATTAAGAACATGTAATGGCTCTTTTCAGCCATCTTTCCCACCATTTTTCTCTTTAACCTGCTGCATACTCTGGTCTTGCAGATATTTAGGTTGGGCTTTTGTGCATTCGACTGGTAATGACACATGGTAAGATGCTCTAAACTAAATAAATTTTATTTTATGACAAAATAATAATATAAAAGTCACAGGGTTTTATTGGCTTTAATGCTTGCATACTAGGCAATGCATACTGGAAAAAAAATACTGCATTCTATGATAAAAATTCATATGGTACACAGTAAGGTGCTACTGTGAAGATTTTATTATGCAATCTTGCACAACATCCAGAGAAAAACTTGTTGAGGTTTCAATGAATAATATAAACATTTTAAGTTATCAAAAGAAACTAAGGTGATTAAAATGACAGTTTGCACAGTATAACTGCACTTAGGATTTATATTCAAGGAGCCACAGGTAACTCAACTAGGTAAGATCCTGCAAGAATATATTGCTTTGATATAATTTTTTAATATTTTTGGCGAACACCATAGGGCTTTGACATAAAGGGCAGTAAAAATCCAATACCATATTTGTGTCATTTGAATGATCTTGGTATCTATAAATTGAAACTATAATCACATTAAAATGTGCTTCACAGTAAGTTGATAAAACTAATAAGGTCTTTCTGAAGGAAAAAGCCCTTCTGCTATAGGACACAAAAAGATTTTAGAAAATACCTTGAGTTATTTGTAGCTATTTTAACAGCACTGTAGATTTGCTGAAGTTATTCATAAAGATCTATTCAATGCCTCTAATTTATGTGAATGTTGTTAATGTAAAAACTTGGCTTTGATCCAGTGTTCGTTCCTGCTTTACTTAAACACAATATCATCTGAAACAGAAAAACTCTGTAACAAGCTAAAAGATTTAAATATTATTATGAAATACTGCTTTTGTTTGTTTCTTTAAATGTGTCAGGACTGATTTTCAAAATATAGCAATAGCTATTCCCTGGGAAACATATGACCTGGTGGCTGAGATGGACTGCAATTGCTCTGGTTTCTTTTGTCTGCCTGCAGCCCCCACTGGGCTATCACAGTCCTTCTGTGCACTCATGTAACCACTTCAGAACATCCCTCATCCAAGAGAGGAAGAGGAGCTTGAGGAAGGCAATATAAAATGCATGACTGTTATTAGTTTTAATTGAAAGCAGCCTATTATGATTTTTTTTTCTCTTAACTTAAGGAATTGCATGGATTTTCTCTGTTTTCCAGTAAAAAAATTAATTGTTGCGTACACCTAAGAACTTCTCAGTGTTCACATGAATTTTTTTTTCATAATCAATCTGAAGAAAGATTTTTGGTAAAAATTACAGTCAGACCTATGGAGTTGAGCAGGCAGTAGTGCAAAGAAAGCACAGAAGTATTTACATGGCCTGGGCACTTCTGAAAGGTGCATCATATGATCTTGTTTGACTTTTACAAGAAAAAAGAGAAACTAGGCTAATAAGAATGTTTCAATGCTTATCTAAAAAGCATTTTGAATTTTAAAGTGTAGGGTAAACTTCTGAAAAACTTGTACATTTCTGATATTAAGGTGATGCCAGCACATTAAGGCTCTTGGGGGAAATGTTTAATAAGGCATTATTTTCAAATGTTCATGTGTAATTTGCCTGGTATGTACTTACCTTTTGAAGAGTTGTTACATCATTTGGAGTCTAATTTTAATCACCGAAGGATGAAATGGGAGAATTTTAATCCTGCTTTAAGTGCTCATTTCAATACAGCATTAACTGTGGTGTTGGTACTGATACCTCTGTAATATATCTGATAAAAGCAGCTTGGACGAGTTGGATCAATCAGTCACTTCAAACTCAATGAACATTTTTTTTTCCAACTGTGTTTTCTTATATTTCATGAGAATCCTGTGGATTTTTCATGACTTAGGATAAAATGGATAGTAGAAAATGGGTCATGGTTTAAATATAATAAGAGGATGAAAAAGTAATTAACCTAATGTATGTGTGTGAAACAGCACCTAGAAAGTAAAAGTGACATGGTGTTTTTGATTTAATCATCTTGGGTTGGTTTTCTGTAGGGTTTTTTTTTGGGGGGGTGGGGGGGTGTTGGGTTTTTATTTGATTAGCTGTGGTTTTCTGTTTTTTCTTTTCTTTTTTTTAAATTTTTTTTTATTTATTTATTAATCTCAGACCAGGGATTGATTTTTTAACTATTTCCTTTTTTTTTTTTCGTCTTTGCATGTGTGTATTTGTTTTTCTGGCAAGTGATTTTCTTGTGCCTTTTTGAACAAGGGGTAAAGGAGACCTTCTTTGAAATGAGGAAATAAAGAGAAGAAAATAGACAAACTCTACTATCTTTAATGTTTATTGTTACCAGATTAGAAGAATCCTTAACACTCTTTAAGGTCAGTCATACATATACTTACACTTATGCTTGTATAGACACAATGAATATATATGCCAGAGAAAAATGATACAAAATTCTAACATCCACCTGCAAATTTAATGTGTTTGAAAGCGTAACATGAAGTGGTTTCCTTACACAATTCCTTTTTTCCCTAATGGGGTCTGTAAGACATGTGATAGGTAAATCTGAAGTCTGCTGCACTGAATTTTTCTGAATATGTAATTACATGAAGCTTAGAGGGAAAAAAAGGAATCTATTATGAAAGTATGGACGACTCATGCTGATATGAGGGGTTTTATTGCCGCAACAACAAATGGTTCTCAGGTGGGGATTAATTCCTCTGTATGCTTCCTGACTAAATAATTACTGATGTCTAAGGCATTGAAAATTTTGAGAGCCTCTATGCTGCAAGATGCTGGCTCATTTCTACCTACTCTGACAAAAGTTTCAGAAAATGGGGCTGCTCACTGGCACTTGGGAAGGCACACTAATCATACTGTGGGTTTCGGTAAGCCAAGGATACAGCAGAGGAAGATTAGCTTCTGCCTAGCACATTAAAACTGCAAATACCATTCACAAACCTGTCCCTGTCCTCGTGTGCATTGCCGTATAAAATCTGCCTCACAGCTTCTTACCTGCTTGAAATTGTTGAAGGGAAGGTGAAAAAGCAGAAAAGAAATAGAAGTTGAAAAGAGTCTGTTTGCTCTCAGTTTTGCTGACATTTGACATCTGAAAAACCCTCAGCATGTGGGAGGTCTTACTAATTTTAGTCATTCAAATTCTTTAGTAGTGTGTATGTATTTTAGAATCAAGGTTGTAATATCCAGAGAAGACCTGCCATGACTACAGCAGTTAGCATAAAGCAGCACTTGCTGATAGCTGTGCATCCTTTTCTTCCTCTCCTTGATCCAGCATGTGCCCAGAGGGCCAAGAAGGCCAAAGGCACCTGGCTAGGATCAGCAGCATGTGGCCAGCAGGACCAGGACAGGGATCGTCCCCCTGTACTCGGCACTGGTGAGGCCATACCTTGAATCCTGTGTCCAGGTTTTGGCCCCTCAGTACAAGAAAGACTTTGAAGTGCTGGAGCGAGTCCCGAGAAGGGTAAAGGAGCTGGGGAAGAGTTTGGAGAGGCAGTCATATGAGGAGCAGCTGAGGGAGCTGGGGCTGTTTAGTCTGGAGAAAGGCTCAGGGCAGACCTCATTGCCCTCTGCCTGAAAGGAGGTTATAGTAAAGACAGGAATCAGCCTTTTCTTCCAGGAAACTAGAGATGGGACAAGAAGAAATGGCTTCAAGCTGTACCAAGGGAGGTACAGTTTGGACTTTGGGAAGAATTCCTTCACTGAAAGGGTAGTTAAGCATTGGAATGGACTGGCCAGGAAAGTGATGGAGTCAATGGCCCTGGATGTGTTCAAGAAATGACTGTATGTGGCATTTAGTGCTGTGGTCTAATTTACAATGTTTAGAAGGTCTAGTTGATTGGCTGAAGTTTGGGCTCCATGATCATGGGGGTTTTTTCCAAACTTTAATGATTCTATTAATCTCTGATTTTTCCTTGTCAGGTTCAGATCTCACTGGAGGAGGCCTTAGCAAACCCCCAAAGTGGCAAAGTTAGACTATAAACATTAATAAAAATGTATATAACTAAGAATAGAACTCAGTAAGGAAAAACATACTTTCAGTGGAAAGAAATTTGTAAAGAAAAATAGAAGAGAAAACCAGGTATTTTTTATGTCTCCTGAACTTTAACTACCAGCATAGTAAGGTTGAAGTGGTGTCAATGAATATATTCAGGGCAGGTAGCTCAGAGTGCCCCTGCAGAGTGAGCAGCAGGCTGAGCCCTGGGGGACAGGAGCCTGAGGAAAGAGGCTGTGAAGGGGCAATGACCCTTTGCACAACAAATGGCGCAGGACCTGTGGCCCCGCCAGGTGAGGGACACCCAGTGACACAGCAGAGTCACCGACCCCCAGACTTTGCAGCATTTAGACTGCGAGGACATAAAACCTCAGGGTTTCCTTTGCTCGGGGTTCCTCCTCAGAGATACCCAGCTTGAGCTGTCATTTTGTTCTTGCACATTTTTATAATTAAAATAATTTATTCTTGTGATTAAATTATTTTAAGGATCGAGATGTCTGAGACTCTGATCTGGGAAAACTGGGGTTGAGCCAGTAAGGAAACCTTGTCTATGTATGGGAATGCGGCCTGTGTAGCTGTGAAGAGTCCTTGGTCCCAGCTCAGGGTGAGAGAATGGCTGTCAGAGTGGTACCTGGATGGTCAGACAGGGAAGTAGTGGGAGTAGGCTGGGGTATTTTCCCTGCATGAATATGGTCATGGCACAGTGCCTCATTTAATACCCAAAATGTCCTTTTAGTATGTGTGGGAAAGAAGCACGATCAGAATTATTTCAAGTAAAAGATGTTTCACTGATTTGTTTTACAGGATTTATAAATCAGTGCTTGGGAGTTTTAAACATTAATTGGCATTATCTCTATAGATACTCTCTTACTGCCCTTTGAGAATCCTGTCATACATATCTGCAGCACTTGATCTGATGCGTGAGAGAAATGGCACTTTTAATGAATTTTTATAATGTGTGTGTGTCATACACAGCTTTGTCTTGCACAACTGCATGTTTTTTCTTTTTTTTTTTTTAAGAACACTAAATATTCTGGTAAGAGATTTTGAATAATTTAGTAGGACAGAAGTAATGCTTTTTTCAAGGTAAATCGGGAAGGGGAAAAACATATTTTTGACAACTTGTCATCTGAAATTATGGAAATTGAACTAAGCATTCCTGTGTAAAAGTGGAAATAAATACAGATAAAAGCTTGTTTACCTGAACTGTTAATTTTTGTTGTGTAATAGCTAAGTAAGTACCCCAAGCTATTAGTGGTCACTTTAAGTAAAAGGTATTGAAACTGAAGAGTTAGGAATGTTCACTTAAGGGACTTCTGAACATATAGAAGACAAAGGGAATTGTGTGCTAAATGTAGGTAATAAGGAAAAGTTATGAGGTTTTGAGTTTTTTCATCATCTCCCTTAAAATACCATACCTTTGAAGCTCAACCTCTCTGTCAAAGGAGAGAAAATACAGTTTGGTACTATCACTCTTTTATGATGCCTAATCTGTCATACATTTAATATACTTCAGTTTTTAATATTTAATTATTAATATTGTTAATTAATATTGCAATAGTCACATACATTGGAGCACTGTTGCTTTGTAAATGCTGCTACAAATTTTTTTTCTTGGTCAACAGTTCTTCTGATTGCCACTGAACTGCGTGCCTGCAGGTGACCAACAGGAAGAATTAGTTTTATACCAAAACCAAAATATGTATGGATATGGATATTCCTGCTGTGCAAAATAGTAAACATTAGTGCTCATATAGATTTCATTTATTTCCAGTTACGCCTTTGATTGCAAACTAATAAACTAATTATAAGTTAATGATGCTGCAGTGACTTCTCTTTAAAAATATACATAGAAACTTTACTCTTTGGGAAGAAAGTAGCAATACTCCTTTTCATCAATACAAGCACTGCATCACATTTATAAAAGCATGAAAGAAGTGCTGAACAGGTCGAGCTATCAAAGTGAAGATCCAGCTGAAAATTGTAATGACCTTTAAAAGACTTGATCATAGTGCTGAAATTCCATTTCTGATTTTCACAATGGGTAACAGGAAACTGCCTGTAACCCTTCACTCACTTTAATCAGAATTTAGATTCTGAATCTGTGTGACCCAATGACCCCTGGAAAATGGTTAGCGAGAGGCAGTGAGGTAGTTTCTATGTCTGTCAAACTCTGATTTTTTTGCTTTCACTGTCCTATAGTTTGCCTTCTGAGAAAATTATTATTATTATTA
Source organism: Machaerirhynchus nigripectus (assembly GCA_013397975.1). Classification (NCBI taxonomy): domain Eukaryota; kingdom Metazoa; phylum Chordata; class Aves; order Passeriformes; family Dicruridae; genus Machaerirhynchus; species Machaerirhynchus nigripectus. The sequence continues at coordinate 96,000 of VZRQ01003727.1, forward strand.
TTACTACTACTACTACTATTACTACTACGACTACTAACCTCTATTACTACCATAACTATTAACCAAAATTATCAGGTAATGTCACCTGTCTCTGTTTATATTACATTGAACTACAGGGTTTTGAAAGATAAACTATTCCTGCAAGGAAGAGGGTCAAGGTATTGATATTATCTTGCAGAAACTTACAAAATTAATAGAAATCACACATATGTTGTGTTGCAGTTTTTATGCCACTTAGAGTATGTTTTGTGGTTTGTTTGTTTTTTTTAAGTTCAACTGTTTTTGTAATTTTTTCCAAAACCAAAAGACAAAATCCTGTATCTTTGTAAGCTTAAGACCGTTTCATCTGAAAGGTTTGGTGAACTGAAAAACCATGAAATTATTTACAGTAGCATCTCCTGCCTTTGTTTGAGACGCATCTGTTCAGGTATCTCTTGTTTAGCAGTGATAGCTTGGCTGTTGTCCAGCAGTTTAATTAGCACTTTCCTACCTAATCTCTTATAGCAGATATTATTACTGAATTCAGGGACTCTGAAAATCCCATATCTGACAAAGCAGGCTTAATAATGAAAATCACTGTGTTTTAACATTTTATTTGTCTTGGCACGAACACCTACTAGAACACATACATTTTTCACTAGCTAGAAAACATGCAGTTCAGAGTTGCAATCCCCGAGTTGTTCGCTCTTCAGAAAAACTGAATTGAGCAGGAATTAAAATTGAATGAAAACTGGAGGGGGAGTTGCAGAGAAAGACAAAGTGTACAACAGAGCATCATTTTCTAGACAGATGTTAATTTGTTTCTCGCTGGGTGAAACCGATCTGCTGTAATGTATCTGTGTGTGTATTTTGAAATGGTTTTGAACAGAATATCTGTGAAGCACTGGGGGTTGATTTCAGCCCCTGGGTTTGTTCAGTTGTCTGATTTCTTCTCATAGGCTAGCTAGCTTAGCTCCTGCTTTTCAGCTGCTGAGAGCTGATTTTTGGTAACTTATACTCACGGGAGGTGGGAAGTGGGGAGTAATTTTGTGTTTTGCTGAAAGGAGGGGAAATATCCTTAAGCAGTGGTCTTCAGAAGCAATGCCACCTTGGTTTTGTCTCTTCCCCTCTAAGCCTGCTCTTGGCAGGGGTGTGGGGAAATTGATGAGGAAGTGTATTGTTAAGTGACTATGTCTGGACTACAAAACTAAAAAGCCAAGATATGGACATACTTTCTTTCACTGGCAAACTGGGGATTACTGTGTTCTTCTAGCAAAAAGGAAAAGTCCTTTAGCAAACACGGGTGTGTGCTCTGCTGACCCTCTGTCTTAGCAACTGTAGGGGTTCTTGTCTGTGGCTACACAGCTAAACAATCATTTGTATTTTCCCACCCTTGTTACAGGACCCATCACAGTCCATGACCTCATATCATTGGATAAACTGGTAACAATCTTGGTTTCAGTTCATCTCTTGTGCTGTAACTTGTCTTTGTTCATTGGCTTCTACTCAGGCAGGTGACCTGTCCCATCAGCAGAGGACAGAAGGAGCAGGTGCTGCTGTTGCCACCCCGTGGTGAAGCCTCTCCTCCCAGGATTCAGTGCTCAAGGTCTCCATCTGCAAACACGGGCAATTTAGTCATCACCTAATTTTAACTGCTTAATTTTCACATTCCAGTTTGCTGCCTTGCAGACCTTTCTCTATTGAGTAGTCAGGAAACCAAGTTTCTGTTGGGCGCTCAAGTTAGATACCTAAAGTAGACAGTCTGTAGTCAGTACCCAAAATGTCAATATTTTTTTACAATGTATGGATTAAATCAGTCTTAATAATCAACTTGTGGTAAAATGAAGAAAATATAGTGCTTATATTTTTTCTTTCTCTCTTACAAGAGCATCTCTCCATCTCTTCAATCTTTGATATTGTTATACTGAGATTCACCACTTCCATGTGTGTACTTTAGCAATAGGTGTAAAATGTCAATAATAAATCATAATGATGAAATGGATAATGAAAATTTTATGTAATGGTTCTCTTGGAGTGATCTCAAATCTGCCAGGCAGCATATACTTGTTTTAATCAAACTGGAGAAAGCCTAAAGGAAATAACTGACTTCGGTCGGATGTGATCATGTGGAGGATTGATAAGGATATTGATAAAGTTTTCTTTAAGCATTTGTTAAAATTAATAAATTTTCATTTTTCTTTTGACAATACTAGACCCATCTGTGGGCAACTTGTAGCATCAGTAGCTGAACCAATTATTTTCAGTGCTGCTGTTTTGTAATTCTGCCTTTGAAATACACTGGTTCCAAGATTTTTAATGTATCTTCAAAAGGAAAACATTTTTTTCTTAGTATAATTTGATGCTACAAATAAGCTTATTAGTACTCCTAGTAACATTCCACAGGTTCAAAGGGGAGTGTTCCTTGTACTATAGTGATCAAGATACACACTGATGAGTCAAACTGTTTTTTCTCTCCTCTTCATTACAGATAAGCATAAGAGACGACCATAAGGTGGCTGTAGGGCTTTCCCAAGTTGCTAGCCATAAATAAGAGATAATAAATTAAGTACCTTGCACAAAGAAGTGCAAATATGTACTGACCACAGATAAATGTAATGTATAAATTAAATATGGGCTGTGAAGTACTAGATAGTTTCTAAACACTCAGAGATGAAGACTATGAATCAATTTCCATCAGGAGTTTCAGAAAAAAAAAATTAAGTGGTCTTAACATAAGAATTAATGTAAGAATCTCTATTTCCTCCTTTGGTGGAGCTGACAGACAACAAGAAATATTGTCTCAGAAGATGTGGCCCTATTCTGCCATTAAAATCATTGGATTACTTTATACCAGAAGAGAAAATGTGTGCGTTTTTAAATTATTCCAAAGTCTGTTCCTAGTAGGTGCATTGTACAATAGTGTTTAGGAGAAGTTTTGTGATAAAACTCGATGAATTTCATATTTGTTTGTGCATAATTCATTTTATTTAATATTCGAGTATATATCACATATTTTCATGTGAAAGTTTATTTTCATTAACCTCCAGTATCTCTCCATATTCATTTTTGAAATCGATCTTACAATTTTTCTAATAAAAGATAGTGTAATGTATTTATATGCAGATTAAATTAAAAGCTAAGCAGTTGTTGGCAATTCAAGAATTAGATCGAAATACAAACTTATGAAATCTTCAGTTCCTTATTTACTTTTGGATGGTTTTTCATTACCTTATGTTTACTATGTAACTTTTTTGATTCTAGCATTTTAGAATTTAATTTCAGTGTCTTTTATCTGCAGTGGTTAATTCTTTTACTATTACATAATGTAGGCACCATTTCAATAGGGCTTGATTCACAAAGAAGTTAATAATTCTACATCATTGAATGCCATGATGGGACCTGATATTCAAATGGATCTTTAAAACATGTTTTCCACTATATATCTGCAGGATATTTCACACTGGAAACAAAATATAACATAACACTATGAGTTAATTCTAAAAACGTTTTTTCTATTTCCTTATCAAGAGGTTTATTTGTATCGTAATAGGAACAATTTTATATTATACTCAAATTTTTCCATAGCCGACTATTTATTACCTCCATAGTGCTATGTTGGATATATGTGGCAAAATAAAAAAAAAAAAAACAAACAAAAAAAAGACCCAAAAAATCCCCCAAAAAAGACCCAAAAAAAAAATCATTCAAACAAGCAAGTAAAAGAATACCTTAAATAGAAAGCAGCAAACTCAAAGATGCTGTGAAAAACTTTTAAATTAATTCAGTTTTTTGTCAAGCTGAAAAGTCCCGATATGCCTGTAAATCAAAGAACGGGAAAAAAAAAATTATTTCTAAAACCTTTTTGCCAAAGCGAAACCCTCGCTCTCTCGTGAATGTTTAGGGGAATTACTAATTTGATCCTTTCTGACAGTTTTACTATGCCTGGCTGCAGTGGAGTGAGTTCTGCTCTTTTTTAGACAAATACATTTCTTAATACCTCTGTCAGTTAGCTGGGCTGTAGCTCATCTGCTGTGCTGGGCCCCTCCAGCAACAGGAGAGCAGGAAAAGATTTAGGATAACCGAGAAGAGATATATACCTGACATCTCTGTAATGGACTAGACACAAAATATGAATGTCCTCCTTCCCACTAATCAGAAACCACACTCCAGTACAGACATGAAAGTGATGACAGGGAAGGAAAAAGACATTTCTTCAGAGACCAGCTGGTCTCTTGTTCATGAAGAACCTTCTTCTGTGGGACTCCCACTGGAGAAGTTTGTGGAGGACTCTCTCCTGTGGGAGGGACCCCACACTGGGGCAGGGGAAGGACTCCTCTCCCTGAGGAGTGAGCAGCAGGAGATGTGATCAGTGTGTGATGAACTGACTGTAACACCCATTGCCCATCTCCCTGTGCCACTGGGGAGACAGAGGTGGAGAATCGGGAGTAAAGTTAAGCTCGAGAAGGATGAAGGGATGGGATGAAGACATTTTTAAGATTTGTTTTGCATCTCATTATCCTACTCTGAGTTTGATTGGCAATAAATGAATCTAATTTTCCCAAGCTGAGTCTGTTTTGCCTGAGACAGTATTTGGTGAGTGATCTCTTGCTGCCCTTATCTCAGCTCACAAGCCTTTTGTTACAGCTCCTTTCCCCTGCCCAGATGAGGCGGGAGTGATAGATAGAGCAGCTTGGGTGGACACCTTGCATCTGGCTGGGGTCAATCCACCACAGCAGTCCATGTGCAGGTAGCTGAGTGACTCCTGACTGAGCATCAAGTCGGGGGACTTCTTTATGTAAGGGGGGCTTTCCAATGGAAGGAAAACAGGAATTTTTACTAGATAAGGCAAATCCAGAGGTTGGTAATACAATTTTGTGAAGGAGTGTTCATTTTAAAATCTGGATTTGTTATAAATAGAAATGTTTGACCATTTTTTCATAAACAAAAGAGAAAAAAAATCAAGCCTATTAAATGTTTTATTTCAAGTACGGATATTTTACACTAAGTTCAATGTTTTTTGTGCAGTAATATGAATATAAATTATAATTATTTGGCAGGGAAAATTGAATATATTTTTGAGTTTAATGTGGTCCCCTTGTTTTCTTTTCCATCTTCTATTCCAAAAAGAATCTTTATTAAGATTGACCCAATTTTGAAGGCACCCTGATTTCAGTGAATTGAACCGATAATTTTGCTGGATTCTGTAGTTATCTCCACTTCAAAAAACTGGATAAAAGGTAGTGTTAGAGATAGAGTGAGATGCTGAATAGTAGAAAAGAGAAAAGGTTAGGGTTTCTAATTCAACTTTTATGAGAAGTTTATAATGCATAAATGGACTAAAATGTGTTTTGAAATGTGACCTGTCTAAAATGTGGTTACATACAAAGCTATATAATGTACATTTGAACTGTGTGATTATCGTGATTTTGAGAAGGAATATAACAGGCATTTAGAAGATAAAAGAAAAATCCAAAAGGGATCGGTTTAATGTGTTGGGGTTTTTTCTCTCAGCGATAATATTTTTGAGAAAAAGAAAATCAGTTCTGCTACGAAGATAGTGTGTTAACTCTGGAAAAGAGATTCAATCAATGAAGTATGAAATGGAAGAATTTTAATCACTTTCAGCAAAAAATCTCAATATGTCCTCAACTATGGAGGTATTAGTAATATTTTTATGATAATGAAAATGTCATATCTAGGGTTCATATATAATCATCTAAAGCATCCCAAGTTTAATAGGAGACCTGGATTTTAGTTTTGATAACTCAATTCTTACAACTGAAAATAGCCTTTTTTTCTTTCTTCTGTCATCATTTTAAAAGTCTCTTCTGAGGAAACAGAAAACAAAACTCGTGAGGATGAAGTCTGTGAGAATCTTGGGATTAATACTTATGTACATTATCCCATTTATTTTTTTTATTAAATGTGTGAAATAATACACCGTATGCCATACAGTGAGGTTCAATCACATCAAATTTCATACATATTATGCAGTGGATGTGTTTTAGTTTTTGATTTTATTTCCTTATCTGCCCCTCTGGGCTCATGGCACGTTAAAGAACGGATTTGCAATTGCCATTTTAGGAGGCATCTAATCTTACTCTAATCTTACCTTAGATTTTCTTTATTCTGTTTTGCTGCTAGTAGGTCTGCATATCATAATGTGATTTTTTCTAAACAAAAGTAATCCTCTAGAAAAATGTTGGCCTCAATTTCAAAGGTTAGCTGAAAGAAAAAGAGATCTGTCAAAATCTTACACATGAGGGTAATTTCCATTAATCAGTCTTTTCTGTAAAGCTGTAATCTTTTTATTCATGTTGGAAGACTTTGTTTGCTATGGTTGAGCCACAAAGGAATTAAACCTTTTCCTCAGGTATGTTTGTTGTCATTAAAGATCAAGCCTTAGGGGAATGTGGTAATTAAGCTGCTAATGACCAGTATAAGAACTAAGTTTACTTACACCCTGCAACATAGCAGTGCAGAAAACAGCGTTCAGCCAGAGACAATTCTACTTTCAGAGACAATTTTCCCTTGATATTAAGAAGGCTATGTTGAGGAGAAGCTTGATAAATACTATTTCTTACTCTGTTGGCAAACCCAAGTGTCAAATGATAGGCAGGTATAGCTTTTCCTTCTGTTTGGCTAATGTGCTGAGAAGTACCACGTGAACAGCCATCTTGAGCTGCTGGACTGGCACCAATTTATGGCTGTAAAATGGGACAATGAACGGCAGTACTCACAAAACCCTGGGGAAGGTGTGTGAAAAAATGAATGAGGGGTTGCTGTAACTGCTCTGATGCTTTCAGAGGCTGAGCTCACCTTCGAAGGGGCAGTGGAAGTTGTGTGTTACATGGAGATGCCTACACTGACAGTTGTGAGCTTTGCAGCTCTCCAGGCTGGAAGCTGTGCAGTCTCATTAGCACAGAACTGCTCCCAGCCTGAATTACAAAACTTAACAACTTGTGCACTACTGTGCTAATATTGGGCTGTTTCATGCCCAGTCAGTGCAGGCCAAGTAAAGTGAGCCAACCTTATCCTGCCTTGTAAATTTATGTAAACTGTCTTTTTCTTACTCAGAATAGTAATGGAATAGGTACAGGGAAAAAAATAAACAAAGCAAACCAAAACAAAAAACCAAACCAAACAAAACCCCCCAAAACAACCAAACAGAAAAAGAAAACATGTATATGTGTATATTTGCCTATGTTTTGTTTTTTTCTCCTGTCTTCTTAGAGAGTGCCAGTAGACTATTGCTGTATCCATATTTCAGGCAGCTCACCTGGTCTAAACACTGATTGAAGACACTAGAATGACCCAAGAATTTTTATCCAAAGGCATAAAAGCTGTAGGAAGTCCAAGCCAAATAAATAACTTGATTATCGCAAGGAAACTTGAATTCAGGCTAAATTTCCTCCCCACTGTTTCAATTGCTTAGAAATTCAGAAGTCAGTGTTGCAATTTTAGGCTCTTCTCTATTTTCTTCTATCTGTCTACCAGAAATTGCAGTCCTCTGCAGAAAAAGAGAGACCTTAAGTGTAACACGTCATAAAACAGTCAAGCATATTCATGTTCATGCGAACCCTGTGTTGGAACATTTTGTAAATTGATACATATTATTTACCCCAGAAAAGATGGGTAGATATTATGAACTGTTGCAGGAATTCACTTGTTTGCTATTGTATTCACATGAAAAAACTTGGATGCTGGGGAGAAAAAAAACAAGACTAAACAAGGAGCAATATAAGCACCTCTGTTAATGAAAAGCATGTGAAACTTTATTAAATATGTTGTTTTTTCATATATCTTCTTGGCTCTTCAGGATTATCCAGTCTTGTTTCTTTCTCATATTTTTGATGTACTCCTTTTTCCACTTCATTACCCTTAATTTTATTTCTTTTAGTTTGGAAGAGAAAAAGATGGAAGCAGTTTCTTTTATTTCTAATAGAAAAAGTTCCTAGTCTTTTTTCTCCTCTCCATTTGGACATAAACCCAAAAATTTGTGTTTGGCTTTTCAGATGATGTGATCTATATCTATTTGGCTTCTTCAGTCACGTCTCTGTTCTTCTGACATGAATCTGATTCTATATTTGTACATTCCACATCTTGCCTTCCTATGCTATTAGCAGAGGGCTATGACACGAGTGACCCTCCAATTGCGCTGCTCCAGATTGCACTCAGATTTCATTCTCATTGATATTTCTTATACCGTGCAGCAAAACTAATCATTAATAATTAAATTGTATGTTTAAGTGTGCCTATATGTGCAGAGGAGGACAGTGAAGAGACATAGAAGGTGAATTAGTTCTTAAATTGAAAAATCCCTGAAGAAGTTTTAAATAATCACAGATCAAAATCTATTTCAGCTCTGTGACCTTATCTTGAAAAATATACTAGAGTTTTCTTTACCTCAGTGCATTTGAGGTAGCAAAAAGACTGTACAAAGATCAAACAGAGTGAAGCATCACTCAATAAAAGTTAGTCTCAGAGGAATATTTGGGTTATAAGGTGCTCTTACAACCATTTCTAATTTCATTGAATTCCTTTGTACAAACGTTCATTCCTTCAGAGGCTGGAAAGGCTCACTATGAGTTTGCAGGCCAGGTTCTTTAAGAAAGGAGTGGGTGCAGAGCGGGATGGTGAGCACGAGTGGGGTGTGCAAGCAGGGCACCCCCGTGAGTGTGCAAAGAGGCATGGCTCTGCTGAGTATCAGTGTGCACAGCTCACTGTTGTGAGCACCAGTGCACCGCTGCAGTGTGGTGTGAAGGGCACAGCAGCAGCAGAAGAATGAGAAAGGCCCCACTGTGATTGTCTGGTGCAGCTCTGCAGCCTGTGAGCATGCAGGCACCACTGGGAGCATGCGGGACACCACTGGAGTGTGTTCCGGGCACTGTTGTGAGCGCTGGATGTAAAGGAAGGGCTGCAATGTCAGGCCTCTGTGTAAGGACTGAGGGAAAAACAAATGAAGTGGCTGTCATCCTGGGAGGCTGCTCTTGGCCACCCAGCCAAGAGAGTGGCACCAAAAATTATTGTTTAAGGAACCAAGCAATGCCTCCAAATCAACTGTCCTTGTCCTTATAGGGGAATTCAGCTTGTGGGTGTTAAGTGGGAGCACCACACAACTGGTAGAAAAACAGGTCCACAAGATTTGTAAAGCACCTGGATGACAGCTTATTGGTATAGGACTCAGGAAGCTGACTCAGAGAGGTGCCCTGTGTGATTTGTTGCTTGATCCCAGAGAGGCTCTTGTGGGTGAGGTGGTGACCAGTGACCATCTTGGTCACAGCAACTGAGCAACGATTGCGTTTCAAATCTCAGGTGTCCTGTCTGCACTCGTCTTGCTCCCAAGATGGGCCAGGCATAGGCGAACACGGTTGGAAAATCAGCATGTTTTATTAATGTGTCTGTGGTAAAGCTGTTATCCCAAAGTGGATTCTTTCATGCTGTGTAAGAAGCCATTGCCCCACAGAGTGGAGGTATTTGATTTATTTTCAGTTCTGCACAGAAAGGGATGCTGGATGGCAAATCTGCAAAGCCAGCATCACGACTATCAATACTTTTTGTTATTTACATATATTAGCAAACCATGGCATTAATGTTCATTGACTAGAAATTATATGGTTCTCTAATTAATTAGTGTTCTATCTTCTATTGTTTAAAAGATTTCCTCATTTTTTATGCCAATTAGTCTGCATGCTCAGTCTTTCTCTTCCTTTGAGTGGGCGGGTTTCTTGGATTGGTGAACCATGAGCCAGTGGTCATGATCTCCCCCTGCCAGAAGCACCTGTTGGACCTGATTTCAGCATGGTTGCTGAGTTGGGTTTATGAATTTCTTTCTGGCATTTTCTCCCCATTGGGACAAGCCTTGGTGTCTCTCATCTTCCCACTGGGACAGCTTTTGGGTACTCTCATTCCCCTTTGGGACAGCTCTTGCTAGGGCAAATTTGAGCCATCTAACCTGATTATGAGTCACAATGCAACTGTAGGAAAAAGCAGCTCCACAATCAAATAAGTGTTCTTGTGTCTGTTTCTTTAACCAGAATGAAAAATTTGTTTAATAATAATTTTTTTTATCAAAAATTTGTCTTGATCCCAAAGATGACAAATTTTTCTCATTGAAAATGTTTTCAGAATTTCATTCAAAAAATGTTTCTATGGTATTCTTAGAATCAGGGTGCAAAAATATATTTCAGTGTAATAATGTATTTTATTTGCTTTATCTAATGAGTTTTAATTTTGAATGTATTCTAGAATATAGCATAAGGAAAGAAAAGGAAATACTCTGATGTTTTGATTTTGTCTTTGAAATTCAATGCAGCTAAGTACATCAGTGTGCTTACCTGATCCACAAAGGTACCTGAGCAGGCTTTTTATCTGAGTCTTGTGGGATTTGGATTCCTAACTCAATTAAATCCTTTCTATTTCTTTAGATTTGCTTCAAGCAAAACATTCATACTAAGCTTTAAAGCAAACTTTGGTGAAAGGTGTAAAGTTTTCTTCTCAAACTCAAATAGTAGTGATTTTAATTTCCTTTGCCTAATGAGATTAAAATACCGAACTACTGTTTTACTCTGGTAACCCCTTTTTCTTTGGTAAGCTGTCTCAAGTGTGGCAAACATGTGGCATATGGGAACAGAGGAAATGTCAAAGAGGGGAGCAAAGATTTACAAAATTTAATAACTTTCATAAGCTTTAGCTTCTTGACTTAATATGGCCCAAAAAAAAAAGGAAGGAAAATGCCAGATGCTATAATAATATGGATTCTTCTAAAACAGAAAAAAGGTGTACAAACAGATTTATAATGACTTTTTGTAATCCTGGTGCGCAGATTTACTGTAGTTAATATTTTCTCTTTAAAGTTCAGTTAATATTGTTGTTTCTTACTAAGTCTTTCATGGAGCTCCTTTTGGCTTAAACTACCATGCTTGTACTCAGTAACATCTGCAGGAAAAGAGCATATATAATGAAAACATCTTAAATTAAAAAATAGTTTGTGTTTCATAAGAAAATGTGTTGTTTCTTAAGCCATTTGATGATAAATTATCCCAGTGTTATACATTAATAGGTTTTCTTGTGGTTTTGGGAAACGAGAATACTTTTTTTATTTTGTTCCTAGAGTCTGTTATATTCTACCTTTGGTAGTCATTAAATAACAGTATTTTTTTGTATAAAAGAGGATCTGCAAACTGACAGTGGCTTACAGTTACTCACGTTTCTTATATTTGGTTAATACATATTTTGTAATCATTATGGTGGCTGGTGCTGTTTTGTGTGCTGGTACTAAGCTCCAGGGTAATGTCAAGAATTTATTTTTCCTTTCAGTCATTCACACAGAATATGTTAAAAGGCTCTTGGGACTAAAAAGAAATGCAAAAGATAAGGAAAATGTGTCTTTCCCAAAAGTTGGATGCTTGTCCACATGTACGAATAGCAGTGTACCAGTATCTATTATCAGTGCATACTTTTTGAAACTAAGATATGTAATAACAGAATAGACTGTTACAAGGACAATAATGTTTTAAAGTAGATGTGTCACCTGCTGAAGATACAGCTACATGAAGAGTGCAGTCTGTGGGGATTTTTCCCCTTCTTTAGTCATTATTTGCCTCTGTCTGATGGCAGCACAAGGGAGGTCCTGATCTGACCTGTGCTGTGGAAACTCCCTCTGGTCTCCCAGTGATGCTCATTTCCAGGCCACACCAGGGTGCCCTGACAGCCTTAACCAGGCCATGGAGCAGCTGCCCTTCCAGACCTCTCTGCCCTGTGACTCCTTCCCTCCTCCCAACTCAGCCTTTTGGTCCAGCTCTGCTCCACTTACCTACCCCAAAACATCCATGGGAAGAGGACATTATTCTCTCTTCAAGTGTTTAAATGTTTCTGGAGCATCTCAAAACTGCTGATGATTACTAAAGCCTTGCTTAACAGATTCCTAATGGCACCATGTGTTTGTATTAACATATTGATATAAATATTGACATCATATCCCTGTTCAAGAACACTGCAATTGTTAGGTCAATCCTCTTTGCATGCAAATGCACGCGCAGTAAATCAAATTGAAGCAGTGATATACACTGAAGATTATTTTAAAAATTCTTTCCAGCTTTGGGAAAAATTAATTATTTTCTCATATTGAGTAAAGAAAAACAAAAACTTCCTAGAACTGCTTTGTGCTCTCTAATGCTATACTGTATTCTAACTTATATTTAATTGCAGGTATAGACACACATAGCTGTCTGACACATATATGGCTTTAAATAAATCCACATCTGCAGTTTCAGTCTAGCGGGACTACCTGCAGGCAAGAAACAGCCATCAAAACCACTAATTGTATGCAATTAACATATTCTTTCACAAAAAATATTGATATTTTAAATACAAGATCCCAGTTTCCATATATTAAGTTTCTCCCCGTAATTTAGGAGTGAAAGTAATGTAGAACAGAATAATAAACAGAAATATGTAATTTTTAAAAATATGTATATTCCTGGTAACACCATGGCCTAGTTATACTTAATATTATACGGTTAGAACTTTTATTCTTTGAAATTTTAAACTAAAAATGATACTTTGATTCAAAGTCTGGTTGAAATAAAGTTTTTCTTTGGGTTTCATTCTTTCTGAAGCTCTCACTGCAATTTTTTCCATTTCTGCACAGTCCTAGTCACATAGTCATGATAATGCAGTTTAAGAAATTTCCACCAGAAAAGTCACAGCAACAAGGTAATTTTACTCTCCTATGCACTTGTTGTAACTGGATTAATTTTAATCCTCTTGTGTTATGAACTAATCTGCTGAATTTTCTTATATTTACTCCGAGTGGACAGTTCTCAGATATTTAGTTATCGCAGTTCAGCTGATACTCAGCAACTTTAAGCAGCTGAGTTCTTTGTAGGAAAAAGTTTAGAGATATACAGTCCAGCTGTTACTTGAGTGCTACAGAAATTCCGACATGAAAAAATCCTTGGTCTTCCTCATAATCTCCAAAACAAAGCTACTGGTGAACAGAATGTATTTTCAGAAGCAGTTTCAATAAAGAGAGATTATGGAAGAGATTAAACAATTTGCCATCTGATATGCAACATGATACAGCAGTATGGCCCAGAGATTCTCTTTTCTGGTCAATGTCCTTTCTAAAGGAATAAAAAGTACCCTTTCATGTGCTTGTTCAATTTTTAGAAGTTAGTGTAACCTCTGGTGTGGTAGTTCTCTTCAGGCTGAGTTACTATTTTGTTTCATCATTCCAGAGGGAGGTTTAAGACCGGCATGTACCAGACTTGACTTACTCACACACTCCTGTTGAGATTCTGTATCTAAACATATTTATGCAACATATATAAAAGATTATATAAAAAGTTATACATCATATAGAAATTGTGCAATAGTGACACTGGGTAGAAGTTGTCTTTCAAAATAAATCACAGTATGTTTGGGGAGCAGGGAGGAAAGAAACTTGCAGTCTTAAAGTTCAAAAAGAACTGCAGATATCTGGTATAGCCAAATAAGGAATACAAACGATTTGGTGCAAATAACACCAAAGTTGTGGGTTTGATCCCAATATGGGCCATTTATTTAAGAGCTGAACTCAGTGATCCTTGTGGGTCCCTTCCAGCTCAGACTATTCTGTGTTTCTGTGAAAGAAACAGAGGATGTAGAGCTGCTGTCAAATAAAGTTGTATAGTAAATATAACAAAGAAGAACCAGTTCATTTCAGATGGGCACAGAAATTAATGCAGTTTAATGTCAGGCTTTGGAAATTAATCTAGTAAACAAACTCTTGTGTTTTGTGGCTGTTGATTAAATTATGCTGCCATCTCTATGCTGTAAATGTAAATGTACAGACAGTCCCTGAGCTGAAAATGAGTAATTGAAAGAAGGGAGCAGACAGAAGCACACAGAAGATTAGGGACCTGTGTACTGGGTCTGGCTGAGATGGAGTTATGTTTATTCCCAGCAGCCTTTATGGTGCTGTGTTTTGGATTTGTACTGAAATAGCATTGGTAACACACCAGTGTCTTGGCTATTGCTGAGCAGTGCTTGCACCACATCAAAACTTCTCTTTTTCCCACTCTACTCCCCAGGGGTGGGGAGCAAGAGATTGAGAGGGGACTCTGCTGGGACGACTGACCCAAACTGGCCAAAGGGAGATTCCACACCAAATAACATCATGATCAGAGATAAAAGTTGGGAGGTTTTGGCTATTGAGGTAGCCATTGTTCAGAGACCAGCTGGGCATTGGTCTGCTTGTGGGAGATAATGAGAGAATGCTTATACATCACTCATGGGTGTTTTGCTCTTCACTTATTAAACTACTTTTATCTTGACCAATGAATTTTCTCACTTTTGCTTTTCCTATTCTTTCCCCTGTTCTGTTGCATATGTGGCTTAGTGATTGAGAAGCTGTGTGGGTGCTTGGCTGCTGGCCTGGGGTCAATCCAGCAGAACCTGATCAGTCAGTCCAGCCAGGAAACCTTTAAAGGGTGTGTTTGTGAAGCTTCCTAATTTATATGGCATGGTGAAACAGAATAGGAGAATCTGAGAGAAGCAAAAAGGAGTGAATAAGCAACAGGGAAAAACTCCTGATTTAGAGTAGGAACTTAAAGGTGCAGCATTTGCTCCTGCATTGGTCTGTCTTGAACAGTATATTTATTCTGGTTTTTTTTTTTCTTAAAATAGCTTTCTTGGTATAATTTTTTTTACAACGTAATTGTGGTAATTAAAGGATTAGTAGTAATTCAGAAAAAAATTCTATTTAATTTGGCTTCAATAAGGTAAAGGAGAGAATGACATAAAAAACTTCCTATCAGATTGACATAAGGGTATTTCCATGCTTATTATGCCTCTAAGTAGCCCAATACGTAGGCATATATACTCTGTTTCATGTTAATGCAGTATTCTGAAGCCAAGAAACACAGCATTTTTAATTAATTTATGGCAAGACATAAATTTCTTTTTTAGTTTTTCCGCTTCCTATGGGCTAGTGCATTTGCCAAGATTCCTCAACAACCAAATCTACCCCTTTTTAAACTTAACTGGGGTTGGGAAAAGTGCAATTTTTAGGAACTAACTTCTTTAATAGATGATGCTATCCAAAATAATTTTTTTTGTTTCCCTGAAGTGTCATTCAGCATCTTTTTCCATTACTGGTACCTTATCATACCAGCCACTACACAGTTTTAGACTGAGAACAAAATATATGTTTTTAGCCTAAAATGTAATTTTTACATGAGTGTTCAAGAGAATGAAAAATGCCTTTTCAAAATGAATATGCCATATCCAACAAAAGTGCAGTATAGCAATATGCAAAGCAGTAATAGCAGTCAGTCCAAAAGGAAATTTAATTGTGCATAAAATACCTGACATGGCCATTTGATAATATTAGTACAAATATTAATTCATTTCTTTTCATTTTTCTGATCTTATACTGGTAGTACTTTGAAAAAACAAAATCTAAGCAGTCTAAGAATAGAACTGACCATGTTCTCTCTCATCTCCATAACGTGTTGTGTTTCTAAGCTCTGCCTCTTCATTCCTGTCAGAGCTTATTTTTATATCAAATAAAAGCATACGCAAACCAAAAATAGGCAATCTTTGCATGTCTCCATAATGAGAACCCACACTAGAATACCATGTGTTGTGTTGCATAGAGTTAATCGGCTCGGGCGCTGTAATGAGTGCGCTATAAAGTATAAAATCTTCATTTTTCGTTTTTAATTGTAATGCTAGATAGTCTAAGCAAAAAGCAGAAAGTAGCCAGCAGGGTAAAGAGAGGTAATCCAGAACAGACTGTGATTTTGATGGTTAAATATTGTTGTGAAACTTGTTTTAAAGAAAGTAACCTTAAGTCTTATGCATCACTCAGTGAACTTCTGCAATGCTGTTTTATGAGCAGCCAGTTAAGGAAAGCCTGTTTTCTTGACCTGTTATGCCTCCTATTCTCCACCCTACCCAAAAATCTTACTGCACATATGCAATATCCTTTGTTTGCTTTCTCTACCCATCATATTTACTCTCCCTACATACTGCCATCTTATTTCTGCATCCCCTAGCGCCCTCCTTGACAATTTTCCAGCTTTAGGAACAAGACCTGGTGCTTTCTCCCTTACACACCCACTTTTCAGAATTTTTTGTGACTTATGATATCACTTTTTTGTCAGGTTTGCAAATGCCTTATTAAAAACACTGAAGTAGCTGCCAAATAAATAGAAGACAAAGTGGTATTGCATAATCCTCTTTATATAAAATTAAATTAAGAACAGAATTACAAACACGGATAAGCAGGAAAAAATAAATTTGTTAATTTTTATTTTATTAAGTATCATTGAGTGAAATAAATTTAGGATAATTTGCTATTTCTGTTACAAATATTTTAGGAGAACTGTTCTCAACTGTCAGACCTAATTTTTTTAGCTGTCTGGAAATCAGAATTTAACCAATGTATTGAAAACTAGAAGACTTTTTCTAACCCTGAAACCTAGATATTGAATTGAAGCTTTTGAATGAGACTATGAGGCTGTAGCAGTGGACCCAGGAGTTACTAGCTTTGTATTTTTGTCCTTTTCAGCACTGCATTTTACCTTGAAAATGGCACATATGATACCAAAAAATTAAGGGGAAGACCTTCTTAGTAATGTTAAATATTCTGTGTTGGCTCCTATCCAGCAGGTGCAGCCTGCAGATGCTTGTTTATTGAGCAGAATGATCTCATTATTAGGACAGTGATGCAGTGTGGTTTGTTTCATACCCTGAAATCACTCAAGGAAATAACTGAGTGAATGATATTTATCCTGGACCCTCTATTGTTCTATTATGTGTAGCAATTACTGGCAGCATTTTAAAATAGAGATCAGGGACTACAACCATTCTTTTGAAGGCAGTTCTGAAATTTCAAAGCTGTTGAATTATTCAAGTATGTTCCAATTTATAAAATACAAGATGATTGCTTGATGATGCAATGATATAAATAAAAACATTGAAAAGTATTGAGGTGGTTTTTTTTTTCCCCCCATATTTGTTTTGAACCACAATAATTGTAGGTGTTGATTTTGTGTCAGTAGCAGCCATAATTAAGAAAGGAAACATTAGATAATTTCTGTGGTCAATGCCCTACTTATTCACAAAGAAATGAAAAAAAAAAACCAGTCAAGGTAGAAATGGACACAGTTACAATATGTAACTGAATATAAGTAATCTATTTAATATTAAAAAAATCTAAATGAACATTAAGACTTTGTTGTTTTCTGTCCCTGTTTCCAAAGCCAGTAAGACACATGTTTAACATGTAAAGATGTAACAAATTTAAGGTTGCAATGTCAATATAAAAAATCAAAATAATTCTCTGAATATATGTTTGGGTCTTTTAAAATGTGTTTTAGTTTTTGATACATACAAGGTTTTCCAGGCTGAAAAATGCACGTGTACTCTACACACCACATGCAGAGTGCAAATAGAAAGTGCTGGTTATGTATGGTGCATGCATGCTATCATCATCTGAGTGTTCACAGTAATATAATTTTTAAGGACATGAAAGTCTGTTATTCTTTTCATTATGTGGTTTTAAGCCTCTGTTTATATTCCTTAGTTACTCTGGAATAGGGAACATTTTATGCAGAGATCAACAGTTATCTCCTGAAATATCAGTTATCAGAAAACATCACAGGAGGATGTCTGTGTCCTGTGATGGGAATGGTGAACTTCTATTATATCTGACAAAGCTGAATTAGCACCTTCGCATAGATTAGCACATTGGCTGAGCAGTTGTGTGAGGATTTTCCTGGAATATTTTTAAGGTATTAAGCCTTCCAGCTGTAATAAGGTTAATACAGTTCTAAGTGAATGTCAGTGTTGGCAGTTTAACTAATACAATATTTGTGTAAGCAGGAAGAGAAACACTCTCATGTTCCCTTCATTCAAAGACCACTTTAAGAAGAGAACATATGTTTCCTTAATATTATCCCTGAGTGTAACTGTAATAAAGCACAGAATTACAGAATGGTTGAGGTTGGAAGAGACCTCTGAAGGTCATATGGTCCAAACCCCTGCTGGTCAGGCAGGGCCACCTAGAAATGGTTTTTCTGGCTTCTGAATATCTCCAAGGATGGAGAATCCACAATCTCCCTAGGACACCTGTGTGAATTTTCAGTAACCCTTACAGTAATAAAATTGCTTCTTGGTGTTCAGAAAGAGCCTGCCATGTTTCAATATGTGCCCATTGCCTCTTGTCCTGTTACTGGGCATCAGTGGAAAGAGCCTGGCTCTTTGCACCTTCCCTTCAGATATTTGTGTTCATTTCCAAGATCCCTCCTGAGCCTTCTCCAGGCTGAATAGTCTCAGCTCTCAGCCTGTGCTCCAGTCCCTTAATCAGCTGTGTGGACACAGCTTTGTTGGACACTCTACAGTCTGTACATATTTCTGGTATTCAGGAGCCCAGAGCTGGACACAGCACTCCAGGTGTGGGCTCACTAGGGCTGAACAGAAAGGACAGTCACCTCCCTCAACCTGCGGGCAGTACTTTGACCAATGCAGACCGGCTGGTTCATGTCCATCACCTTGGTTCCCTTTTGAAGTTCGTGATGTCCCTGTCAGCCCATTTTTCCAGTCTGTTGAGGACCCACAAGATAGCACATCTGTTGTATCAGCCACTCCTTTTAGTTTTGTGTCATCATCAAGCTTGCTGAAGGTACACTCTGCTCCATCATCCAGACGTTACTGAAGATGTTAAACAGGGTGGGACCCAGTATTGACCCTTGACAAGCACCACTAAATAAAAGATATAAATCTGATATAAATCTTTTCATGAGCATGAAAATATTCATAATAGTTTGAGTAGTGTCATGTGTTTAAGCCCAGCTGAAAATTAAGCACCATGCAGCCCTATCCCTCCCTCTTGCCCCTGCCATGTCAGTGAAGTGGGAAGGAGAATCAAAGTAAAATTTGTATGTTGAGATAAGAACAGTTTAATAATTGAAAATAAAGTACAGTAATAATGGTAAATTAAAATAATGATAATAAAGAGTCCTTGACTTAGGATATAACACGATTTAGCAAAAACCAAAACATCAGTGTGTTATCAACACCATTCTCATTCTAAATCCCATATACAACACTGTAACAGCTGCTGAGAAGAAATTAGCTCTAACCCAGCTGAAACAAGGACAAGTAGATATTCTCTTAAGATATCTGGTGGGACATTTTGATGTGAGTTGTGCCAAAAAATGAACAAACAGTTAGGTGGATAGCTGGATCAGATGATCCTTAGCAGGCTTTTCCTGAATCATAGAATAGGCTGAGTTAGAAGGCACTCATCAAATCACTGAGTCTAACTCCTGCCCCTGCACAGGACATCCCAAGAGTCACACCATGTGCCTGAGAGCATTGTCCAAACATTTCTTGAGCTCCGTCAGGATTGTTGCTGTGACCACTGCCCTGGGGAGCCTCTTCCAATGCCCAGCCACTGGCTGAAAAACAGTTTCCTGATATCCAACCTAAACCTCCGCTGACACAGCTTCGTGCCACTTCCTCAAGTCCTGTCATTGGTCATGAGAATGAAGAAATCAGGACCTGCCCTTCTACTTCCCCTCATGAGGATGTTGAAGACACCAATGAGGTCTCTCCTTGGTATCTTCTTCCCAGGCTAAGCAAGACAAGTGACTTCAAACAGCTTCCCCTTCAGCTCCGTCACCATCCTCATGGCCCTCCTTTGGACACTCTCTAACAGCATAATTGCTTTTTTTGTATTGTGGTGCCCTAAGCTGCCTCCCGGACTCGAGGTGAGGCTGCCCCAGTGCAGAGCAGAGCGGGACAATCCCCTCCCTTGCCCGGCTGGCAATGCTGGGCCTGATGGCCCCCAGGACCTGTTGACCCTCTTGGCTGCCAGGGCACTGATGACTCATGTTCAACTTCCCATCAACCAGGACCTCCAGGTCCCTTATGAAAAATATAATGCTGAAATAAGGTCAGTGGTATCTACCCCGCATAGTTAATCCTTCATCCAGTACAAAGGGCTTGAAACGGAGTTATTCAGCAATATATTCTCATGGATTCTGCAAGTGAAAGGAATTGGGAACGATTAGAACTGAATATCCTGAGAGAGAAGACATAACTAACAGACTAATAATGTAAACCAAAGTGTACTAGCTAAATTAAGCAGTGAAAAGCAAGATTACAATTTGATGATAAAGTATGATGAAGAAGCTATTACCTGGTAACTTATATAATGAAATTAACAGTGCTTAGAGGTGGCTGTTAATTCATTTTTTGCATTGGGACTTAAAAGCAGAGAGAAATAAAATCAGATGAGAGAGAGAAAATACTCTTTCAGAAAGGTGACAATGAAATGATAAAAGATGTAATTGAATTCTGAAATAATGAAAGTTAGTTTCTTTAGTCCTAAGGGGAAGCTCATAGTGTAGATTTGTTTCCATTCACTTCAATTTATGCAAAAGTACAACTAAGTCTTATTACAGTCTTGTAATGGTTACTAATTTTTAGGAACTGTTGTGTAGGAAAATTGGAACAGGGACATATTACTTTCCCTTCCTGGTCATAAAAGTAAATGCAGGAAGAGACAGTCCAAAGATATATGAAATAGTTTTTTGTGTGAATTCTGTTCCCAATGCAAATTCATTCTGAAGTTAGGGGTTTTTTTGTTCCATCCTTCTATATTGGATCAACTTAGGTTATTGTGTACACAGGGATGTGTGAAAATGTCTTTCTTATTTTGCTGTGTATAATATGTACTGTGGCATTATCCAAATATAGGGCTCAAAAAATCACTTCCAGTATGTTTTCCCCCCAAGTAACAGATCAAAATACTGTCTAGGTTTAAAGTGCTAAGGCTGCTTTATCTCGCACAGTGGTTTGAATTCTCTGTTAAAGTCAGTATTCAGCCAA
This sequence comes from Machaerirhynchus nigripectus, assembly GCA_013397975.1. Taxonomy (NCBI): domain Eukaryota; kingdom Metazoa; phylum Chordata; class Aves; order Passeriformes; family Dicruridae; genus Machaerirhynchus; species Machaerirhynchus nigripectus. The sequence goes on from VZRQ01003727.1 coordinate 116,865, forward strand.
TTCTGGGATGAAACCTGAGCTTTGCAAAAGTTGATTTTCTAAGCCAGCTATCTATCTGACCTATTTTAAAGTTAATACAGTATCAAATTCAAAGACAAAATATTTATATGAGACAGAGATACTAATTTTAAGATTCAATAAATTGTCCTTGTGATGTACTGTCGCTTTCTACTGACAGGATTGGGGCCTAGTTAAGTAGCTGAATCTGGACACTGAGTTTTTAAGTGCATGAACCTAATGGTGAATTTTCATGGTTGAGATTCCTAAAGAAAAAAATTATAAGCTTTTGTTAAGGAAGGCATTGCAGAAAATAGCTCTTTTCCTTTTGTTGTTTTGGTATTCTTAACTAAAAATACAGGGGAAGATGTTGTGAGGTGTGTGAGGTTGGTGTTTTTTTGGCCTTGGGGTTTAGTTTTGTTACTGGGGTTCAGAATGCCCAATAAATCTAGTATAGCTTTCTGATGAACAGTTATTGTGGGACAGTATTGATAGGGGCTGATAGTATTCAACAGGAAAAAAATGAAAGCATTATTAACCATAATTTGTAATGTAGTTCTGGAAGGTCAGGAATTCCAAGATCTGTTAAAAATATTCTTGAATAATCCATTAAAATTACTGATAGTAATTTTCCTGGAAGTATCCTTTTTCACATCTGGTCTTATTGTAAAGACAGTGTCTTCTCCTTCTTCAAATCTATCCCAAACTCTCACACTTTGCGGTTCAGACTACAGCTCCTTGTCCTAATATCTTCTGAGCATTTCACTTACATGGTAACCCTGAAGATATTGATTCAATTTAGATAGTGACACCCTGTATACCACCCACCCTCTGTTTTGCACTAGTTTCACTTCAGTATTTTCTAACTGGTCAAGCTGGAGTTCCACAAAAGGTAAAAGAGCAATTGCTCAGTTAGGTCAGAAATTATCAAGGTTTAGCAATGTGTGTCCTAGTAACTCTGTCCACTAGAGACAAGTACATGACATAAACATCATGAAAATGCAGTTAATTTTTCAGGGATAAAAAGCACACTGCTGGTCCCTCAATGGACATTGTTTCAAATGCAATACTTTCCCACAATAAAGACTGCTGTGTGAATAGTGCTTTCCAAAGCCTTTGACAATCTCTTGTCATTTTCTCTTCTCTTGTAGCTGATGGATGCACTGACTGGTCTGTGGATTACAAGAAATATCAAGTTCTAGTGGGAGAACCTGTTCGTATAAAATGTGCACTCTTTTACGGATATATTAGAGCTAATTACTCCCTAGCCCAAAGTGCTGGACTTAGTTTGATGTGGTACAAAAGCTCTGGACCTGGAGATTTTGAGGAACCTATAGCTTTTGATGGAACCAGAATGAGCAAAGAAGAAGACTCCATTTGGTTCCGACCAACAGTGGTACAAGACAGCGGGCTCTATGCATGTGTTATAAGGTACTATATTTAATTATACTGCATTTTAATTGACCAAATATGAAACTAGGCTCTTAACAGTGAGACTTTGGTGCCAAAGGAGACTTTTTACTGTGTTCTTTTTTCGTCTCCTCCTGGCGTTTTCTTCCCTGAAGTGTTTTATGCCTAAGTAGAAATTGCTATTGAATATCTTGAACATATTAAATTTGTTTTTGTATAAATTTAGTCATTTATAAAAAAATCTAAAATTTATAAGGTTGTCGGGACTGGATGAATAAGTCATGTGTTCCTTTTTCTAATTCTGGTTTCACTCTTGGAATCACTATCCTAGACTAAAAAGTTTCTTTTTTTACTTTCAATTTTAATTTTGTGTGTATTTAATTAAGTGCTTTTACCTAATTAACTCTTTGTCTGTAAAAATTTTGCTATTTGGGGTAAAGTAGTGGCATCAAGGAAAACAGAAGGTGAAATTTCAGCATTTTTACATACATCTTCTAGAATTACATCTGGCTTTATGTGATAATGGAGGCTGGGTGCCAGATGTCTCCCAAAAATATTTAACCTTCTGATTCATCAAGTTTTATCACCAGAAACTGGACTAGATTCTGCTTCTGCTTTCTGCAACAGGTGTTCAGCTTCTTTCTACATCTTTAATACTGTTAACACTGAGTTATTTTACCACCCCTTTATTGTGTTCCTGTTTATCTGGATCTGGATATAAAAGTGATCTTGCTACTAATACACAACAGAGAGTCAAAACCAAAGTTTAAAGCAACTGAGTGGCTAGAAAAGGAATGCATGATGCAGTTAGTCCAGTGATGCAAGGAAAATGAGGAAATTGTTTTATCAACAACTGGAAGGGTTTGCTCTCTGTCACACTTGTGTTTGTTTGATTTTTTTTGTTTGGTTTGTTTTGGGTTTTGTCTTGGGTAGAGGGAGCACAGATTTTTGTCTGGCTTGTGTGTGCTGAAGGAGATATTTACTAAATAATGTGTTTATAAAAACACTATTCTATGAGCTCTTTATATAATGTGTGAGACATTTTGTATCATATCATTCGTCCAATAACATCTTCAGCATGGTTTTTCTGATGATGACTGTTCTCTTTAAAAGAAAATCACAAAAACCTACAAGTTAAGCTCCTTAAGGAGAACGTTTAGTTATATTTAGATTAATAGTTTCTGATAAATGTGTAACAGTAGCCATGAAAATGGAAACAGTTTTGTCAATTATTCCATAACATTATTTGAAATATCATAATTAATCTCCTCTGTTTATATAAAGAAAACCTTAATTATCTGATGTTGCACTTTCCAGCAAGTATAGATAAATGTTGAATTTGGCTACTCAGACATACTTTAATATATGTTGATCATCTCAACCTGTATTCTTGCCTTTTATTACATGGATTTTTATTTAATCCAGAGGTAGATAAGAGCGTGTTCTAATCTGCTTTAAACTACTGTGGTGGTTTGCTATCAGCCAGAAATGAGACCTACAAATAAACCACTCCGCTTCCCACCGCCTCCTTTGGCAATAGGGGGACAAAGGCAGAGCCTATGGGTTGAGATAACAATTTACCAAAAGCAGAGAGCAGTGGAGTAAGAAATGCACAGTAATAGCAGCAATACTAATAACAAACAAAAAGGTGCTTTACATGCAAAAGGTGCTCATCACCTCTACCTAGTTTTGCGTGGCCACCAGGACGAAGACAAGATGGTGGCACCCCCCGTAGGTTGAGCTGTGTGGCTTTCCCCACAGAAAGATAAGATGGCAGCCAATCCTGCACCCAGCACCATGTGCCTTTTTCTGGACAAAGACAAGTTGACGGGAGCTTCCCAGACAAAGACAAGCTGGCAGGAGCTTCCCACAGCTGGCTTTCCCCATCCCCAAGTCCAAGACAATGGAAAACAATGATGAACAAACCCCTGAACGCTAAAGCATGTTCACAGTTCATGTTGCACTGCACTGTCACTCTGTTCCACTGGGCTCAGCTCCTCTAGGCTTGGTTTTGCCACTGTTTTGTTCCCTGCAGCTGCTTCTCACACCAGCGCTGCCACTTCTGACTGCTCCACTCCACTTGGGCTCAGGCTGCATTTGCTTCTGGTCAGAACCACGTCCCAGAGCTGCACCTGAGGAACAGGAAGGGGATGCGTGACAGTGCTAGAAGATGGGGTCTGCAGGCCAATCCCAGCCACCACCCCTGCGATGAAGAGAGGGATGTCACATCACAGGGTTGCTTCTTATTTATCATATATGGGCAGTGAATCTAGCTGGATAAGCTGCACTAAGAGTTAATGTATATATTCAAGTCCAGCTCCCAGAAATTATGTGTAATACACACACCTGGTATAATAGTAAGTAATCAGTAGTTTCTGTCAAAAATTCTACCTTTAAAGTTTCAAAAATAGCTGAAATATTGTTCCTGTCAAGAGAACACTTTCTTCATGTGTTCTTTTCCTTCCCTGCCTGAAAACAGCAATTACAGTGTCTCCAGTAGTTGCTCAACACAATATCAGCATAGATTGGTGAAACTGGAGTTCTAAAGTTAGGTCTTTTTGAAGATTTATGTGATTTCAAATCATAGAATCATTTGTGTTGGAAAAGATCTCCAAAATCGTGCAGTCCAATATTTTAACAAGGACCACCGCACAACTAAATTGTGGCATTAAGTGCCACATCCAGTTGTTTCTTGAATGCTTCACCAGGGATGAAGTCACCAGGGATGGTGACTCTACCACTTCCCTGGGCTCTCCAATCCAGTGCCTAACTACCCTTTCAAGGAAGAAATTCTTCCTCATGTCCAATCTGAACTTCCCTTGACACGGCCTGAGGCCATTTCTGCTTGTCCTGTCACTGGTTGCGTGGGAGAAAAGGCCGACTCCACCTGGCTACAACTTTCTTTTGGGTAGTTTTAGACAGTGATAAGATCTCTCTTAAGCATCTTCTTTAGACTGAACAGTCTCAGCTCACTCAGCCACTCCTCATATGACTCACTCTTTAGACCCTTCATCAGCTGCGCTGCCCTTCTCTGGACATGCTCCAGCACCTCAAAGTCTTTCTTGCAGTGAGGGGCCCAAAACCGGACACAGGATTTGAGATGTTTCCTCACCTGTGCTGAATGCAGGGGAACAATCACTGCCCTGGTCCTGCTGGCTGCACTATTGATGATACAGGCCAGAATGCCACTGGCCTTCTTGGTCACCTGGGCTGTTGACCAGAACCCCAAGATCCTTTCCCCCTGGGCCACTTTTGAGTCACTCTTTCCCCATCCTGTAATGCTGCACGGGGCTGTTGTGACCAATATGCAGGACCTGTCACTTTGCCTTATTTCACCTCATACAGTTGGCCTCAGCCCATCAATCCAGCCTGTCCCAATCTCTCTGCAGAGCCTTTATACCATCCAGCAGAGCAACATTCCTGCCCAGCTCACGGTCATCTGCAAAATCACTGAGGATGCTCTCAATGCCCTCTTCTAAATCATTGATACAAACACAAACAGAACTGGACCCAGTAGTGAACCTTGGGGAACCCCAGTAGTGATAACCAACAACTGGATGTAGCACCATTCACCATGACTCTCAGGACCCAACCATCCAGACATGATTTATACTTATGAACATGATTAATGTTTATAAACATTAATTGCTTTGTTAAGCTGTAATATTTAGTGGAGGAAAGTGCATACAAACAACTAAGTCTTGTTCAGAAATATAAAAGTGTCTATAAAGAATCCGAAGGATACAGACAAATAGAGGTAACAATAGAAGATTAAATCATTACAAATTATATTATTGGTGAAAAACCTTCTCCATCTTTAACATACTTAAAATAAATTCAATAGGTACTTATTAGCCATAAAAATACTGACTATAATTAATTCAGTGATATTCAGGTTTGAAGATTCAAATTCAGATGACAGCAAGGTTCAAACAGGGAATAACAGCATCTATGGAGATGATTCAAATCTATTTTCATCCCCAGCTGGTAAAAAACCTGAGCGTCTGCTTCAGTATCTTTCACTGTTTCTATTAGTAACACACAGTACAGCATTTTAGACAAAGAGGTAAAGACTGAAGTAGTCTGAAGTGTACAGAATTTTCTGATTTTACAAGGGAGGGAAGGGAGGAAGGGAGGAGAGAGGAAGGGAGGAAATCAGATTATTGTCTACTCTTGCATTTAGATTTATTACCCTTGCTATGGCTTTGCTCACCTGAAGGTAGAGGCCTCAAATGTAGAAGTATTTCTAACTAACATTTAAGGTCAGCTTTAATTTTTGCTCTTTAGCTGTATTTAAAATATCTCTGTTCAAATTCACAGCAGTTGTATTTTCTGGTTTTATATTTACATGTAGATATGCACGTGCTTCCACACATACAGATATTACGTTGTTGAATCACATAACTTCCCTGCCATATAGTTCAGTTAGTACACATTTTTTTTTATTTGACAGAAATAAAATATAATTCCAAAGAGATATTTTAGATAAAAGAATATTAATATTCTTAAAAAAAATTGTCAGTTAAACCTGCTTCCAAATTATCTTTGAAAAGGGTAACTATCACGATATACAATACATTTGTTTTCCCCCTCACCATGATTGGAAATGTAAGCTTATTGAATTTATGAAAGAGTAGTTCTTTATCTTCATCATGTGAAAATTAATTTTAGGTTTAGATAGCATAAATTTATTTTTTTAGATAGGATGTGTTCATCTTCAAACATGAAGTATTGGTTTTCCGTAACTTTAAAGATCTAATTCTGTCAAATCATGCCAATTATGGCTTAACCAATGTAACTATTTAACTGTTAATTTCTGTACAGTTAGTTAAAATAATTGCAGTTATATGAATGATACATTGTTATCAACACATAGATATTTTTTGAAATAAACCTGAAATAATAAATGGGAAGTTTAAAATAACAATGTATAATTAATTTTTTGTAAAAACTCCCTTAGTCTTTCTTTCTTCCTTCCTCTCTCCTCTCTCTCTTTCTCTCTTGGCCATGGAGGCTGACCATCCACAGTAGGAACTTTTTCAATTACCAATTGAATTTTAGAAGAATATGTATTTTTACATATATCATGTATGCACAATTGTTTAGTTAATTATCAGAAATCTTGAATACAGAAGAATGTATAAGGAAATCTTTGCTTTACTGAAGGAAATGGTGAGCAACGAAAAGAAATGGGATCAATGTTTCATAAACCTGGTGGAAGCATTATTATCTTGAATAATGTAAAACACATTTACAAATGGGAATTGCTGTTTCTGGGTACCAACCATTTTTGAAATCTGTCTTACTCTAGGAGGGGCTTTTATCCTGGCCATATAGGCTTATAAATATTTTTATTTCTTTATAGAGTTTTTACCAATTATTATCTTAAGAAAAGAGTAAGTGTTGAAAATCAAAAACAAAATAAAAAACCTACCAAATCCACCCCCCCCAAAAAAAAAAAAAGGAGAAAGTGTCTGAAAATGAAGTCTCAAAACAGTTTGTCTTAAAAGTTAAAAAAAATGGTGTTACCTAGATCTGCATGAGATCCTTGGTTATGTTTATGCGTGCTACTGACAAAGGAATCTGAAAATGGATAAGAGAATTAAGCTTTCCCAAAGGAATACCAAATGAGCTAGCAATACTCAGAAAGAAGTCTCAGAAGAGCCTGTTATTCTATTAAATCCTTTAAGGCAGTATCACCACTCATTCTCCCAGGTAACAAGTGACAGGACAAGAGAAAATGGCTGCACAGTGGTCACTGTGGAAGTGCTACATTAACAGTTGGACTCGAGGATCTTGGAGGTCTTTTCCAACCTTAGAAATTCTGTGGTTCTGAGAAAACAATCTGACAGCCTCTTGAAGTGGTGTGCAAGTTCAGGAGAACCTTTTTCAACAAATGAGATGAATTTCCTTGGTCCCTGCCTTTGTATTCATTTGGTTTATAGAGAATGCAGGGGCCTATTTACTCTGCCTTTGTTATTTTTACACTCCATTTGTAAGCTTGCCTGAGTTTTTTCCAAGGTCTTTTCCTTTTTGTGAAGATGGTGACCATCACAAGGAATCTGGTTCTTATGGAGATGTTTTCTTATGTTTGATCCATCCTTTTCAAATGCAAGCTTGGTAGGGTAGTCAGATATCCAGAAATCTTTGACTGCGACTTAGGAAGGCTTGATGAGTAGAAAATGCCTTCAGGCAAGCATTAGGAATTTATACAGGTTGGGTAGCTGGAGCTTACATTAAGTGTCCTGTACAGATGGCAAAAACAGTTGCTCCAAGAAATAAAAGTGGGATTTTCTGGAAGTTAATGCTTGTTGAAAGTCAGGAGATAGAAATCTACTCCATTCTCTACTCCCCTGTCCTTCTGACACTGCAGGAGGTCATTAGGATCTTCATTGTACATGATAAACACCTTCCACATGTGTTATGACAAAACAAGTATCTAATACTGAGGGGATAAGCAGGTGAGCGCAGGGTACATCTTCTCATTGTGGAGCTGGTATAACTTATGCATTAAGCTAAATTCCAGCATGTGTTTGCTATTTGCTTGGCTGAGTGAGTACTCAAAATGGAAAACAAGCAAACAAAGCATGGTGATGAATAGAAAAAGGAGCAATATGATCCTTACAGTGGGTGGAGTCATGAATAAGTGAGGAGTCTTGATGAACTAGAACTGAACAGGTTAGTCCAGATAGTTCTTTTATGTAAGGCTTAAATAAAGGATATATTAATTTTTACCGAGAGGAAAATATCAAATGCATATACTTACACAGAATAAGGGAAGAATGTTGATATTGGAAAAGAAGAAGAAATTGATATATTTGACTGAGCAGAAGGCATTGATAATAGTGCATTTTAACAGCTCTGAACTTAGAGGAGTGGCATAAATAACGCTTGAAGAAAGATTTAAAGAACAGCCTGGTATGTAATACCCAGTTGTTCTAGTTTGAAAGCAAACTAGTGAGAGACTCCAAGTCAGAAATACAATTTAATAAGAAAAATAAACTAAAAGCAATAGTAAGAAAAAAGACCAACCCAATGACAGTGTCAGAGCACAAACCTGACCCCCTGACGGTCAGGGGGTTGGTAGCAGTCCAATTAAATGGTGGCTGCAGTCCTCCTGGAGTGATGGTTGGGTTGAAGCAGTGATCCTGTAAAAAGCTCTGGTCTTCCTCTGGGAATCCAGTGGAAAAGGCTGCCTTAGGCACTTCCAAGGCCAGGTTATATCCAGGTGGGAATGCTTGGCTCCTCCCTCCTGGGCGGAGCATCTCACAATAGGATGAGATAAGTCCATGAGTCATGCAGTGGTTTCTTGCTGGCCCATTGTCTGTTATCAGGGGTGGGTCATAGCAGGAGATAACAGCTAATGGCCCACAGCTGGTGGTAATAGAATACTTAAATACATCTATATTGTTACCTTGGACACCAGTTTCTTTTACTGCTAATTCTTTTGTTGTTGAGATATTTGCTTAAATACAACAATGTAACAAATAACAGTTTGACTATTGCTTCCACTATTTTATTAGAGGTTTGTTAGTTTTTCCTTAAGAACACTTTCAGCAAACTAGATTTGCCCTTTGATTTTCAAAGTTATTCTTGTCACAACTAAATTAATAATTCCGACCAAAAAAGCAAGAATGGAAGAAGTGGCTTCCCAGCTGCCTCTTTAGCAAATGCCAGAGAAGGAGAAAAATACAGGTAAAGTTAATTCCCTATAACAGATATTTAAGACAAGGACAGATCATTTTCTTCACAATACTAGAAAAAAATGGAAGACAAATGCAAAGAACTAAAATGACTTTCACTCATTTTCCAAAGAGTGGCTTTTAATTTTTTAAAATTTTTATAGATTTTTTAAAATTGTTTCACAGAATTCAAAACAAACAAGTTGTATTGCTAGTGATAATATGGACCACCTTCTTGGTTTTGAAATTTGCTCTTAATATCTTATCTAACATTGTATTTTGAATCTGCCTTGCAAATTATTACCTCTTTGTATACAAGCAATATGTGAACATCAAATCCAGTTGAAGCATCTAGGTTCCAAAAAGCTGCATGTTAATTGTTTCCTTTTTTAATTCTCCTTCTTCTCAGGACAGAATGCAATTTAACTGATGTTAAAATATAGCTAAGATTTGATTCCATTATATGGGGATAAGTGTCTAATGCTGTTTTAGAGACTCTAGGAGCATTTCCAGGACATTTCCAAGGGGATGAGGCATTGACACTAGATCTGGAGGAGGATGAATGTGGGATACATTTGGGTAAGCTACATGCCACTACTCACCCATTCTAAGGTAAATAAAATGAGCTTTTTGTGGCTTTTCAGCTAAACCATTTTCTAGGCTCCATCAGGCAGACTGACAGCTACAGTAGGAGATTAGATGTAGTACACAGGTGTACGAATGTAAGTGGATGACAGAACTGAAATATCTTAATTCCAAACTAAATTAACTTCCTTTGTGTGTTCCCATCACATATATTTAAATGCAGTGGTTGATGTGAAAGTTAAGGGATATATCTCTGTACTTAGTGCTATGACATGAGGCTGGCATTTTAAAATGTTAAACTTATTTGATGAGTTTATAATGTAAGAAAGTAATGGACTTGAATTAATTTATAATCATAATTCTTCTGAAATGCAAATCTAAAATAGTGACTGAAGCTCACAAAATTCATCAGACAGAGTTAAAAGCCATCAGTTCAACAAACAAGACTTTTAGTAATTAGTTTAGCATTTCCAAAGTTTCTGACCAAGAAAATATTGCAAATCCTCCTTTAGAAAGAGAAAGAAAAACATCAGCTGTGAATCTTTAGTCGGGCTCCCAGAAGCATCAAATATTAAATAATCTGTGGTGAAGTTTTGCATGACTTTTTCAAAAGGCTTCAATCTGAAAAGGGGGTGTGTGCCATAACCTGGAAAAGTTACTAATACAGTAGAGACACTGTAGAGAACGTGCCTACTGGCTACTTTCTGCTTCCACTATGGAAAGAGTAAGGAAAGTTGGGAAAAAGGTGCTGTGTTTTCAGGATGTCTTTGGAACAATTCTATCAACATCTGTTTCCCTCAATAATTACACTATTTCCCCCAAGCCAAGGCTGATCTAAGGCAGTGCTAGCAGCAGTGAGAAGTTTGTTCATGGTCTTGGTTCTGACCCTTGCTTCCCTCTCCTCTCCATTCTCAAAGCAGAGAGACAGACACCCAATATTACCAGTAATGAAGAAGAGATTGTGTAGTTCCCAGCATAAAAAAGAGTGGAAAGGTGAAGGCCTCTGTCCCTCTTTCCCTTCTTTTTAATCTTCTCAATTTTGATTAAATCACAAAAAGAAAAAAAAAAAAAAGGCAGTGATTTCATCTTTATCTGATATAAAAAGAAAAGAGAAACATCTTTCTCTCAAGTCTTCAAGCTGGGGCTTAATTATTTATCTAAGAGGTGGTTTTGTGTGCTATGGAAAATTTAGTAAATGTAAGAGGATGTCATAGTGAGAAAAATTTTTAAAAATATGTTTTGAGGGTTTTTTTCATTTTATACCTGTTTGGAGAAGTGTTCAGGAAAATTCAGATGCAAATCAGGTGGACATTTGGAAACTTGTTGTAGTCAAAACAATATCAATGAAGGAGAAAACAGTGGTAAAATTAGCAGTGAAAAAATAAGTAGAGTGCAATTAAATAAAATTTAATTAATTATTGAATGAACTTCATTTAAGTTTTCCAATGCATCTAACAGATTCTTTTTATGTTTGGCCATCTAGTAAATAATTTTATAGGAATTCTGGCTCCTAGTCAGAAGCACAAGCAAGAGAGAGTATGGAGGGAACTGGAGGAAAAAAAAAGGAAACACATACGTATTTACATAGCCTGTATGTTAACGAAATATTGCCTTGGAAATGTAGGGCATGAGAGAAGCAAGTTACTTGCTGAGTTTGGCAATGTCAAAATAGCAAGTTTTTCAAAGGATTGATGATGCACATGATTCACTAGTTCAGTGTGAAGAGAGTAGAGTACTTGGAGAAGTCATGTGAGATCTCAAATTGACTCCAGATTTTATGCGCTAGAAGTAATAAAATGACATCTTTTAGCACCTAAATAATTTGGATTCAAATATTTCACTTCCTTGTTCTATTATAAAATCAGAGTTCACACGTAAGCAAGAAATAAATAAAGACCCATGCTTGCAATGATTCCATTTCATAATTAATTGTTTCTTCAGTTCCAGGGTGTCCACAGAATGACTAAAGAGTTACTCTTTTGTAGTAAATATGTCTATAATTGATGATAGTCTGAAAATGATAAATTTACTTTAGTTTTTAATGTCTTCATTTAAAGCTTACAAGCAGACTTAACAGACAGAATTTATTTGTAACACTGAAAATAATATTGTTCAGATATTCCCACTACAGAGAGAAACTAATGAAATTTGCATATTTGGTGCATCTGTTAAAGTAATATAGCCTCTAATATAATGCTGCTAATTTCAAAGGTGATGAGAGTGACCAAACAAATCTTGTGGTATTTAAATGCAAAAGCATTATGATTGTCAAAGGTCAAGGCTGTCTCTGAAATCTTCATTCAGCCTTTTAATATAGTAAGCATTATGATATAGCAATTGAGTGCTAAATATGGACTTCATTTAGAAAATAATTGAAGATTAGACAGTGAGAAAGGCTCCTATTTTCACTTATTGCAGGAGCTAGTTTGTGCATATAAATTCACGCACTAATGCACACTTACACACACATCCATAGTTGCACAGCAGCATACGTAAAGATTTGAATATGCATATATGTGTAGTATTTGAAGATATATCTCTTTGTATATAGTAGTAGAATCAGAGAATACTTTGGGTTGGAAGGAACATTAATGATCATCTATTTCCAACCCTTTGCCATGGGCAGGGACACCTTCCACCTGACCAGGTTGCTCAGAGCCCCATCCAGCCTGGTCTTGAACAGTTCCAGGGATGGGGTATACACGTCTTCTTTGGGCAGCCTGTTCCAGAGCCTCATTACCTTCTGGATAATAAATTTCTTTCTACAACTAAACTGGACCTACCCTTTTTTAGCTAAAAACCATTCCCCCTTGTCATATCACTATCTGCCCATGGAAAACAGTCATTCTCCATCTTTTTTTAAGCTCCCTTTAAGTACTGGAAAGTCTCCTCAGAGTCTTCTCATTTCCAGGCTGAGCTAACAAAGCTGTCTCTCCATAGCGTAGATGCCTCAGATCACCTTTATGGCCTTTCTCTGGACCCTCTCTATACCCTCCCTAACCTTTCACATCTTTCTTGTGCTGGAGGCCCCAGACACACATGTATGTGCATATGCTGGAAATAATAGGATTAATGACTTTCAGGACCAGGTTCACAGCTATTCTCAATCTAGATGCCATGAACATAGTCCTCAAATGTTTCAGATAGTAGTCAGTAACCCCCAGCTGTGCTATGTTGTTAAATGAAGAGCACATAGTCAAATACACCCTCGTGGTGGTTGATAATGAGTAATGACACTCACGGGCAGTTTCTCTATGTGTGGCATTATATCTACTAAAATAGATATTGTTCGTGTTATCTTCACTGTTGTTTAAAATATGACAATTAATATGGTACTTCACAGGCAAAAGTTTAACCAAATGCGTTCAGAGTTTTGTGCTCATTATCAGTGTTACATACTAAAATTAGCTTGCTAATAACATCCTTGCTTTTGCCTACAGTTTTCTTGTACTGTTTTTCTGTTTGTGGATTCTTGGAAAAAGAAAAGGCTTTATAAAAATTAAATTTTTTTCAGCATAATATTTTATATTGAGCCAAATGAAAACCAAAAGCCCTAGTCTAATTTTTTTATGAAAGTATGCTTCCAGAATCCCTTCCCATTCAGTGCTGAGGAAAGAGGGATAAGGTGCATAGACCTCCAGGCCCTGTATCTCTTCAGCACGAGAACAGAGCAGATTCTTGGTCTCAGAAACCCACATTTTTCTACCCACATCTTTCTACCAGAACACAGGCAAGGCATATGTGTGATACACTGTCCTGCAGTATGATTCTACATAACACTAATAACAAAGAGTAAAAATCAGAAGGTGAGGCTTCTAAACCAGCATCTTTGCTTAATTTGCTACAGGAGCCCTGGATAGGCAATATTCCAGGACTGACAGGAATTGAATTTGCCACTATTCTCAGCTGAGCTGGAAAAAAATATCTGGAGAATGAGCACTTAAACTAATACTGCGAAAGAAAAAAAGGCTTTAACTGAACCACTGTTCTGGCTTCAAGGCATCTGAATCTCAATTGCTTTAGGAGCAATTCTTTCCCCAACAAGCAAGGGCTTACACTGCTACCAAAGTGCAGAAAACACAAGTACTTTTCAGTAGAAAACTCTTCCCTCTCAAAATGTCTGAGTTTTCAGCTGAGATTCTGACTTCTTAGTCCCTGGAAAATGGCTAATAACTCCAGGGGGACCTGGATTTGCAGTTACCTATTTGTCTTAAAAGCTTCAGAGCTGTTAAAAACTACAAACACATTCCTTCCTTCTATCACAGTAATGTGTTTTAATTTGAAGTAAAATTCGAGAGTTTCTGGAAATGTCCTTCATAACCACTTAGAGTCTAAACTTGAATGTGAGAGTACTCACAATACTCACTGAGTACTCAGTTAAGCAGCTGGAACTCAGGAACTGAGTCTACTTACCCATGGAGTAAGCTTTTTCAGCTGCTCATGCAGTCATTCCAAGTACATGTCATTTAATGGTCACTTTCATTCAGTCAAGGTTTACTTGAGAGGAGTTAATCTAAGGATCAAAAATTTCAGTTAACTCTGCAGTGAAAAAAACTGGCTCTTTAAGAATTGTTTGCCCTAAGTTTTCAGGTTGGGCAGAAAAAAGAAAAATATTTTCCCTGAGAGATTGCAGCTAAATATTCTGGTTTGAAAGGTGAAAGGTTAATGAAAAACCTGGATAGTGAAGGGATAAAACTATATATGAGTTTATAAGGAAATTAAATCCTTTGTATTCAGTTCAGGATATGCAGTAAGTAAAACCAGGACTTGCATAGTGAGCAGTAAGATGGAAAGAAAGATGAGATCAGAGAAAATTTACTGGGGCTTGCACATCCAGAGTACCAAATCAGAAAAGAAAGTGACTGAGAGGAGGAAAGACTGGGAAAAAGAAGTGTGCTCATGGTATTTAAAGATAACATTGTAATATAGGCACACAGGGTGGAAGGATTAAGGAACCTTTAATTACTGCATTCCTTTACATCTTGGTTTTTTACTTCACGTTTTTTGTTCAGGTATTTAAAATATATAGATTACATGGCAGCAGAATTATACAATTTTAATTTCAATAGGGTGTGCATACCTTGCTAAAATTAATATGTTATCTCCCACTATTCTGTCCTGTGAATTTTACCCCAGGCTCTGTAGCACTATAGGTAGAAAAGTTATTAAGAGATTGTATGGCTTTACTGCTATACAAAATTCTATTCAATCCTTGTCCTTGGTAAAAACATCTCTAAGATGGCAGTGAGATTTAATAGGGATACACACACCTTTCACATTTTTAGGGTGTACCATTCTCAGTGTCCCAGGTGAGGAATAGAGGGCCAAGTGTCCCAAGGCAGGCACAGCTGATGCCGGAGGGGACACTGAATGTGTGTCCAATCTCCCCACTGAGGAACTCTTGCTTCTACATGCCAAAATACCCTCTCCCCAAAATATTTCCTTCGCAGTATCATTGCTTTCATGCTTGGTAAGTGACAGTCCCTTTTTCTGCAACAGCAATGTTGTATCGATCCATTCATCATTTGAAGTGAGAAGAAGAGTGGCCTCAAACAAATGTGAGATCTGCTGGACTGTTATGATACACTGACAGTAAATACTCCATTTGTGCTTATTGAAATTGCTCATTTTTCCATTTGGCTCTCAAGTGCTGAAGCCAAAACAGCGTGCAGACTCCTTTTTGGGCCTCAGGAACACCCTTGCAAACTCAAGCCTGTTCATTATTCAAGAGGTGTTATATTAGAGCAGTTGTCTGGTCGGAAATATTGTCTACTCCTTTTGAAAAAACATTTTTTTTTCCACTAGGAATAGTTTTCCTTATCAGAGCAGATTTGTGTTTATTTTTTTTTGTGGGAACTTTATTTACGCAAAATTCTAAAATCATACAGGTCCCAGCATTAGACCTGTTGGTCACAGGATATGGGAATAGGAATAGGGAATTTCAATAGGGAATGAATGAAAACAAGGAGTCTGTTAACCTCTCATATTGCTCACCAGACAGAAAATACCTAGTTGTTAATTAGAGCAATAAACTGGCAGTGTGTGCAATAATGTACAATGTGTTTAGAGTGGTACTTTTAAGCTGCGCTTTCCTATTCTTTACGAGAAAAATACACCCACACATGTTCAAATCTTGTGGGTGTTTAGTGCATGAGGAAAATCAGCGAAGGCCAAATGAAATTAGCTAAAATAGAAGAGTTTGGATTAATGTGTTTATAGTTAAAATAGTATGATCAACATGATTAATCATTAAATGCCATTTGTGTGGACATGATATGGTCTGAAGACATTAATTGCACCAGCATTAATGACAGTTACATTGTGTCAGTGAAAGAGATAAGACACAATTGCATATGAGGAAAATATGTTATGACCCAGATTTTTTGGAAGGCGTTCTTCATGCACTGAAAATCAGAGTCCCTCGGTCCCACCAGGGCAGAACAGGCATGGCTGGCTGACAAATGAGATAAGCTGGGCTGGACAGTGGGTTCCTACTGTATGTCATACAAAAGACTGGACATAAAGTGATTTACACAGGACAGTGGTTGTTGTCTTTTGTGGGATACGGAGGGTATCCAACAATGTGTGTCTTCCCTCTGTAATGATGGGAAGGGGAATAAATATGTGGATGAGGCTCTGTAGCAGACTGCAGTGTAATATTTGTGCATGACACAGAACAACAAATGTTGCATTAAGACCTTAACTCTGGGAAACTAAAGCAAATCCTACTGTCAGTCTCTGTTCTCAAAGTCTCGTTTAAGTGGTGACTTCAAATGAGCAATCTGCTTGTGTTTCAGTCCTTTGTTGCCACTGAGAATCTCATTGACATGCAGTACTTACTTTGATCGTCGTGTTGTGCTCTTTGGTGTTTAGAAAATGCATCAAAGAAATTTAATTTGAGTGACAGAATAACTATTATAGACTCTCTTAACAGTGAAGACTGCTAAAGGGGAAGTAATGTTTTTGAGTGAACAGCTACATGATTAATATAGTTTTGAGCATTTTACATGAACCAGCATCTCTTTCTGACTCTTCAGTAGTTCTACTTGGAAGACATGTGAGAGTCAAAGTTATGTTTGCTGAAGTACTGAATACCAAATTTGCGGATTTTTCAAGGCATAATACAGTAATGATATATCTTTTTATTTGTGTAAATCTGAATCATATAGTGGGTGATATTTCTTTAAAGTGTACAAATAGTCATTGAGAATTGTATGACAGGTTTGAGTTTCTGTCACCAGAAAAAAAAAGAATAAAATATTTAGCGTAAGGCGCCCAATAACTGTTAGACACAAATTGGCAGGGAAGTAATTTTCCTGTGTTTAGAGTAAATTTGGAGTTGCAATATAGGTAACAATCACAATCAAATGTGGATGATTTACTCACTGTGTACTACAGTCAGAATTGTTGCAACTTATTTTTCTATACTCTCTTTAAGTGCATAAAAGGTGTATTTATTTCAGTCATTTCAGCTTCATTAATTGGCAAATTACTACTTCAGTTAAAAGTTAGAGGTTGACATGCAAAGTATGTCATAAAACTTTATGATCCTAACAAGGTCATGAACTTACTATGAATTAGTGCATTTAGTAAAGAAATAGAACTGGAAATTATGCAAAAAATAACCTCCATCTTGTTTAAAATGAGTCAAACCTCCAAAGATAAATAAATAAGGATGTCATGATTTACATTGTTTATATTTATTTAAACTTTCTATGCTTACCACTGTATCTCTATATGATTTAGTTTTAGGTAGCCCTGTGGGGAGCAGAGTTGGACTCAATCACTATGTGTGCATTTCAGTTTAAGATAGTCCATGATCCTGTGATCACCATGGAATTTTCATCCTTTACTATAGCCTTGAAGATACATATTTCTCTACAAAGACAATGAAAATGATGCCTCCCCTTTTTAAACTTTTACAGATTAGAGAACAGGCAGTATGCACGGGCATGGTTATCTTCTGTCCATCTGCCAGGTGAGCTCCTTGATAAGGATAAATGGCCTCACCTGGAGAACTGCCCAGTGTTTTCAAAAAGTAATGTGTTTCCAGTTCTCTGTGGTGTGCATAAGAAAGGAGGAAGAGGGGGATATACATGTTTAGGATTTTCTGTAGAACATACATGTTCATAAAACACAGTGAAATAGGGACAACTGAAGGTATTCTCTTGTAGTTCATAGCCCATTAGTTCTTCCATTATGTAATACCCTTAGACAAGAAAGAAAATTTAAGCAGATTGAAGCAGTTAGAGATCACTGCCTTATCTAATTTTAAGAATTTTGAGCTTTAGGGAACATAAGGACATACTATGACTAACTTAATCATGCCTTAAAAATATTTTTAATTTCAGTAAAGAAAACAAAACAGAAATATCTGGCTAAACATCTAGTAAAATATTGTGAAAAACAACCTGATCACTTACAGAATGCTGTTTTGAATCCAAGTAAAATCAAGAATGCAATAAAATATGTGTAAAGATAACCAAACTATACTTTGATCCAGGTTTTTCTGCTTTCCTTTATTGTGCAAACACTACTGTAGGTGCCACTATTATAAACTCAAAACACTAGCAGACAAGGATGTTACCATTAACTTAAAAATTCTGGTTTAGCTTGAAAAGTTTAAGTGTATAGTCAAGTCTATAAATATGTAGCTACTTAATTATTATTATATATTCATTTTTTTAAAATGAAGAAATATTAGGTGTTCAGTTGAAATGAAATAAGTTATAACTTCACCAGTTATATTAAATCACATCCAGGATGGTATGAGATAACTCTACTGCATTAGCACAGTACATTTGTTTAAACAATTCCTTCTCTGGCCACTACAGATTTCCTTTTTCTAGAGAAAATACACAACTACTCCTGGCAGTTTTATGCAAGTGAGACATTTGGCAGATGATAAATTATATAGTTGTAAACACTGATTTTAATTTTCATAATGGAAGCCTATTCCAAAATGTGACCATTTAATCCCATCATTTAGCATTAAAATTTCTAGAACAGAAAATGCTTCATATGCACAGGATGAGAAACTCTGCCCAGGAGTGCAGTGACTGAAAAGGTCTATGTAGTCATTTAGTAATAATACTCAGACCTGAACTCCTGTTTTGTTTCTGCATCCATTACCCTAAATATGTGACAGAGGACGGGAACATCAAGTAGGATGGCTCAGTGAAAGGCAGGTTGAGGTTTTGTGGCAAGCAAGGTGAGCAACGTGCACTCAGGCTAGAAAAGTACTGACTTGTGACTAGTATAGTCAGAGCCATTTACCTGTTGGTTCGGTGAATTGTTCATTTGCTGGAACATTTAAACTGAATAAAATTATCTTTGTAAAATACATGCTACACCTCAAACAGAAGTTACATTCTGATACTAAAATCATGCATTTCATAGTGTACTTCTTGTAGGTGGTTAGACTACAGGGTTATAGTATGACGTATTTGGATGAAAAATAAATAAATAAATACATCTGGCAATGGAACCACAGCTTTTATTCCTCAGGATGCACCTTAATATTATTATTGGGAAATAGATCCTTCCCTGAGAGGAAGTCTAAAATAGGTATATCCAGGAAACTTAAGAAGAGGCCTTGATAGATCTGAAGAAAGTAATGAGCTTAATGCTGTGAAATAATTGCGGTTTGTATTCTTGTTCTCTGTAACGGTTTGTGTCTGACCCGCAGCCTTATTATTCATTTATGCTCATTCATTCTTCTTTTTTCTTTTATTCAATCTTTCTCTTTTTTAATATTGTAGTGAAACAAGACATGATGTGTGTATGATAACATGTAAATGTCCAGTCATACAAGATGAAAAAAGAGAAAGAATTTATGAACAGCAAAAAAAAAAAGGTTCCAAAGTGTTCTGGGACATAGGATATACTTCTTTACATGCTTTGGACTACAGGAATTCTAAGGCAGATCATTGTAAATATTTATCAGATTTTGAATTTATAATCGTTTGTCTCATGTTGTAGGTTAGTTTGATGGTTACATAATTCACACTACACATGAAAAGACAAAACTGTGTAAGTGATTTTGAAAAGATGCTTCACCAAAGTTAATGGACAGGCAACCAAGATGGCCTGTGAATTTTTGAAATGAAACAAACAATGTGAATAAATGAACGAGATTGAGTCATTGTGATTTTATCTGAAAATGTACTTTATTTCTTTCTTCTGCATGAGAGGGTATGTGTGAAAGACAAAAATAATGTGAAACCAATTAATAAATCTCATGTATGTATATACATAAGATTGGATTGTGAAGAACATTGCGGATTACGAATTGTGTAACTATCACAACACATTTAAGTCTTGCAAAATAAGAAAAGGGGAGCGTGTAAGATCATGTTGTCCTCAAGTATTTTATTTTTGTCAGAGTATCACTGAAATCCATGACAGTGGAATGTTCAGACAACATTCAAGGGCTTTGTGCATTGATTAAGTTTATTGGCTTTGGTCTAGTATTTAATGAACTGCCAGAAAAATTTATTGCTTAGCATATGCAAGCAACGTGAATATTATCTATTCATCTTGCTAATACAGACAAAGCAAATTCTAATGTTCTTGTAGTCAGCAAACTAACAAACTGAGGTGTTTTAGTATATACATGAAGTGCCTGTGTATACATGTATGAGTACATAAAAGTCAAGACAAGATTGGGCGATCATGATGCATTAATAAAGACAACTACTCTCCTTGAGGAATTGTCTCCTACTATTAGCATATTTCTCGTGACAAAAGCTCAAAATTTTTAGCTGAAAATTTAAATTCAAATATAAATAATACAATTTTAAAGAATCACAGTATGCAGTATGTACCACAGGACTTGTAGATCCCTTTAAACATTATTTTCATTATTCACTTGCAAGGTCAGAACGATAAGCTTTCCTCACCATTTCCTATTACATTTTTAAAAATTGTGATCAATTGCATCTCCTGGTTGGAACGGGATTCTTCTGACACAGGAATTAATTACTTAATTTCGATGACAAAAGAAGGGATGCCCATCAAAGTCTTGAGGCATCAGCCATGTGAGTTAGAAAGACAAAAATTAAATAAAATCGCATCTCATCCTCTCTCATCCGGAATAGCTGAACTTCTTCAACCATACCAAAGTACCCCTAAAAAGATATAAAGAGTGTATAATGAAAATTAGTGCATATAATGCTCTAAGAACAAGCAGTTAATGTTAGGCTTCATTTTTCTTGCAGTTACATTTATAAATGGCTGACATGGAGCAGTTTGCAAGAAAAAGATCCTTATCCCCTATAACTAATCCCTGTGGCAGCTGCTGTGTTATACCAAGCACTTGTCTCATAATGGCAACCTTGATCTCAAGAGCATAGGACATAAAAAGTAAATAGATAAAGGTGTTTCCTGACTTTGGACAGAACTTTCTTTGTTTCTTTTCCTGTGACTAGGCATCACTGAAAAAAGCCAGACTCCATCTTCTTCCCACCCTCCCTTCAGGTGTTTATATCCATCAGTGAGATCCCCCTGAGACTTCTCTTCTTCTGGCTAAAAATTCCCAGCTCTCTTTGTCTTTCCTTACATGTGGAGGAGCTCCAGTCTCTTAACCAATTTAGTGGCCCTTCCAGTGTGTCCCTGTCTCTCTCGACCCAGGGAATGCAGGGCTGGACACTGTACTCCAGATGTGCCAGCACCTCCATCTGCTGGCAGTGCTCCATCTCATGCAGTCGAGGATCTCATTGGCCTGTTTTGCTGCAAGGGTACATTGCTGCTTCATGTTCAAATTGATGTTCCCCAGGACCCTCAGGTCCTTTGCTCCAAAGCTCCTGGGTGTCTCCCAGCACGATTTGGTAGCCAGAGCTGTTCCTTCCCTGGTGCAGGACTTATCCTTGTTGAGCTAGATAATAGACCTGATATTAATAATCTTATTATGATATGAACTAGATAATAGACCTGATATGAATAATAAGGTATTCCTGCAGATTGTCCATTTGTTAAACAAAACAACCAAAAGCTTATTATTGGTCTTCTCTCAACTGTCTGTTATTATAGTCTGCAGTTTCCTAATATTTTCTTTAGGGATTTTGCTTCACTGGAAGGGGCTCAGTTCTTTCCATTCCACTTCTTTCTCTCTGTCATGAAATCTGAACTCTGTGCCAAATAATGAAATAAATAGCACCCTATCAATAAACAAGGCGTTCCTTTTTAAGGAACAAAGTAAAAGGCAAGTACTTTTAAGTTTTTCTTGTATTTATTTAACAATTAAGTTTCAAACTCTCCTCTGTCAGTAACTAAAATTACTACAGAATCACAGAAGATTTTGAAAAATTAAAAAGGGCCATATCATATTAGAAAGCTTGATTATCTGTCTTACAGTCATAAAGTCCTGGTGAAATAATGATCATGCACTAATAATTCTGCTTGTGCATCATCAGTCTCTGATCTCAAGTCTGTAATGTCTCTGATCTTCTTGCTTCTCTAATCTTTGGTCTGTGTTTCCCGATAAGAACATCCAGTACTTTGCCATAAAGATTTTTGGAAGGTGTTTTAAAAGTAGAAAACATGAAAAAGAGAAGTTTTGGTTTCAAAGGAACACTAAGAAATTTAGGCTTAGTTTAGACAACTTCCATTTCAGTGGTTCAAGAAAAATAATCTCTAAATTGATAAAAATAATACTAATCAAAGGGAATACAAATGGGCAGAAGAAAGAGTTTTTGAAAGATTTTCTCCCTATTATATGCAGTCATGATATTCTTGGTCTATGTGATATTTTCTACTTGTATCATATTACAGCCTCTCTTTTTGTGATAGAAGTATTTTAGAGTTTTATTCATTCTGAAGTTTATAATTGCTGAAATTCTAGAAAATTTTTAATAAGATGAATAATGAAAAGCATATTTAAATAACAATTTGTTGATGATTATTTACACACATGGTGTTTTTTGACAATTAGGAAATAGTTGAACTTGGTTTCCTCAGTTTCCAGTTCCAACTCCACCCCAAAAAATCATTGTATTAACTCTTAAAGTATCTTCTACAATAAGGTAGAAAATAAAGGAAAATATAATGATTTCTTAATTGATTCTCTTTATTATTCATGCATGCCAGTAAATGTTAAAAAATGTGAGTATGAATATTTCAACTGATAAAACATTCTAAACCCAAAAATTAGAGAGAAACATTTATTTTATTTATGATCCCTTTGTGTCTGATTAATAAATTTTAAGCCTTATATTCCCTCTGTGACTTTTATGTGACTAGAATGAATTGCTTTATTTTCTACCTGTCATTTATCAGTAATCTTCCTATCATTTTTCTTTGCCAAAATCTAAATGGTAAACAGTGTGTTGTTTTAAATAGAGATTTTCAACACAACTACAAGATAATATTTATCAAATTTCCATATAACAATTAAATATGAAGATTAAATGTCAATTTTAAAATGGTAAATTTGAAATCAGAGGATTGTGTATCTGGTTCAAGACAACTCCAGAGAAGAAAGTTGGTAAAGCAACTGAAATACCAGCTGCAGAGAGAGACCATCCTTAAAACAGAGACAGAACACTTTCTAAAATACATTCCCTTCCCAAAAACATGACCCAAACCTAAAGTAGGGGTATTTATTTTTTCTTTTAGTCAGATACAAAAACTCTTTTGTTTTTTACCTTCTGTTCTGTATGGTGTGTATTTTAATTCCCTACATCACCTTTGAGATAGTTTTCACAAAGGATTCTAAAGGCAGAGTTATGCTCTGCTAATTCCTACTGTAACTTGCAGCTTAGTCATGGATACATAAGCGCCAAGCTAGGATTACTTAGCAGTTTGAAATATGGTTTTGTGAGAGGAATATGATATTCAGAGTAAAAAATACACTAATTTTAATTATTTATGTCTGCCACTGGAAAGTTAAAATTTTTTAAATTATTTATTGGTGCAGCTGAGATTGCAGCTGCACTAGGACCATTTTCCATGGCACCTTTTCCCAGAATAGTTTCAGCCGAGCTGAATCCAGCAATGGGTTTGAGAAGCTCAAGCTATTCTTTGAGTGGTTTTTTTTTTCACGTTGCCCACAATTTAGGATATGGCTCTCAGACAGAGGAGCAGTCAGTTGATGTAATGAGTTCAGCAAGAAATTGTTTTGTCCTGTAGCAAAAGGAAGAGGTTTTATTTAAACTTTACTTCTTGGGTATTATTCAAATTTAACTTGTTGACATTCTAAAAATAAGTCAGTTTGTGAAGATGAGATAAATTCTAAAATATTTTTCTCTTCTGTTATTTGCATTTTCATATTAAGGTATTTTCTTCCCTTTTACTTAATGGTTATTCTTCAGTAACACAAGTAACCCAAGTAATCTGCTGCTGTGGCAGCTGACATAATTTCCTACTGAGAGTGTTTCATTGATTGGTTTATTTCTGTTTGTATTTTTGCCCTATTGGGTAAAGCAGAGGTTTATAGATATGATAGTCCTGAGCTGAAATTCTCAGTGAGCCTACATCTGGGTGATTGCAGACAAGCCACTTGACCTCAATACGACTCAATTAACCCAGCAGCAAAATTGGGTAAACATCAAAATCTCATTGAAAAGCAGCTGCTGCATCTAAATTGAATTGTCTAAAATTGCATTGGGACAGCATTGCCATTGGGTCTCCAAAGATCTGAATTTTAATTGTTTTTCAGTCATAACACTACATGTAAATGGCTCTAAAAGGCATGCAAATAATGACGTCTCTGTAGTTTTGCAATGACATTGCCTGTATGGTCAATGGAGGCATTTAGATCAATTCTATAAAGTGGCTTTTTGCAGTTTTCAGATTTTTTCAAAACCATTTACATGTATATCTGCTTGCAAGGGGCATGTATTTTTATGATTTTGTATCAGATAGCAGAAATTTCATCTGTAATTCACCATGCAACCTTAAGAACTTATTGATCAGGAGGGAAACCTAGGAGAAACAAAGATTAAAAGAAGTTTTATGAGGTTTTGGGAAATGAATGGCCTGATTTTGGGAAATATTCCATGACACTCTTTTTTTCCAGCAATGATAGAGTCCACACTTAGGAAGCCATGCATGGCCTAGGTGCTGCCTCTCCTGGCAGAGGCAGTAGTAATGTTTGACAAGATTTGTCTTAACGTCTTAAGGAAAATTGTTTCATCATAATGAATTTAAATTCTGATTTTTTTTATCTATCTATCTATCTATCTCTCTCTCTCGTCAGGCTTATCTTTCTCATGCAGTCCTTTTATAGGATTATAATTTAAGATTTTGGTTGCTATCACACAGCATAGTGAAGAACCTGTGCTATTCTGGGGTCTTTCATGATCAGCCACTTGAAAAATATTGGCTATTAACACTAATTACTCCAGTATTCTTCTCTGTCACAAAAAAAAGACCTTTAGCGTACTTGGTAAACCCTATAGACAGGTTTAAATCTGAACTTGTCCCCCAGGACACCTTATTCAAACACAATGGCCAATATCAAGCATATGTACTTTTTTTTTCTCATGCTGAAATTGGTAGTGTTCAGTGAAGTCAAACTACCAAACAGCTGAGATCCAAGCCTGGAATCCTGTTTTCTATTATTTTTATACTATTCCTTAGGCATTGCTTCAAGATTTTTTACCTCCTAATTATCTTTTATAGGGAATTTATCATCACAATGAATACACTCATTATTTTTTATCCACATGCAATGTACACCTCAAGTGCCAATCAGTAGAGTAGTGGCTGTATAGACAATACACATTGTGTACCATACTTGGCTATTTTCTAATATACATATTTTCTTTCAGTTATGACCGGGAACCCTGTGAAAGGGGTGGTTCTGTGAGTCACTTGATAACCTACAGAAAATTTTATTGCAACTGAATACACTTCCTAAAAACAATCAAATGAGGGGAATCTGATGTTTATTTCGGCATGGAAGAAGCTTTATACGGTAGAATTGCCTCTATGTGTGAAAAACAATTTTATAGTTGTTTACTATCAATTATCTGGTTACCTGTACAGCAGCAGAGAGATCAAATGCCTCTTAGCGTTTTAATAATTAATTAAAATCTCTCATTATGAAAATCAAAGAGACAGCACACATCTGTTAGTGTATGTGTTCAATTATTCAATGCTGTATTTTGTTCTGCTGTATTTATTATTATCACTAAGGTAGCCGTAGCCAGTTGATATTAACAAAATTAAAAATATACTCCTGATAGGGGTTACTAAAGAGCCTTTATATGAACTTTAAAAAAAGTTAAATATTTGGCATTTGATCTCATGCAAAGAAACCCCACTGTGCTCTAAACAAAATAAATATCCGTAGCTTCAATATAATGGGTAAGTGTAAATCTCAGTATGGGAATCTTGAAGATGACTTTAGTAATGTAAAATTACCACAAAATGTGCTAAATGTAGAATCAATTAACACATAATTGGACAGGAGAGCAACATGAACTTTGATAATATACTGTCCTGTGTCTGGCAATGTAGACAATGCTTTAGGTAGTCTGATTAAATAGAAATATTTGGTTACAAAATGGTCCAAAAAAGAGGTTTAGTTTCACCTGAGTTGGTTTCTTATATAAGGCATCTTATGTAGAGCCAAAACCATACAGCAGCTCCAAAGGGACACACAATGTAGAAAACACTTCGTTTAGCCTTTCACTTTTGATCCCTTTTTTGCTCCTGTGTGACTGAAAATATTGTAAAGAGTTAAAAAATTATCCAGAATATGACTCTCCTGCACTTGCACCGTGTGCAAGGGTGGCTGCAGATGGATGTTTCAGTGGATGGTTATATGAAAGATGGAATAGGAAACAGTTCATTTCCCACCTGTAATAACAGAGCACTTCTTTGTGCAGCCTGGTTCCTGTCCCTACCTGGGAAAATCAATAGGAGTTGCAGCCATAAGTGTATGCTCAGAGAGGAATAATAACAGAAGAAACAGTTTTCATGGAGCACAATACACAAGCACACAACTTGATGCATACAGTAAATTTGATATATGTCCTGATGACTTCTGCAAAAGTAGACAGCAGCCCAATCAGAAAAGGCTTTTCTAAGTTAGATGACATTCCATTACTTTGCAGGATATCTTCCAGGAGTTTATTTGATCCTAATTGTTTATTTCTTCTGTTCCAATGGAAAGGACCAGCACATAGTGCTCAGGATTTTGTAATGCTTATTATTTACGAAAAATAAACAAAGAAAAAGAAACAGAAATATGTAGTGGACCAAAATGATTCAGGTGCTAGTGATTTTGTTGCATATTTTCTGGGCAGTCTGATACAATACATTTCCAAAGTTTATCAATACAAATACATACTGTCTCCATGTAAGACATCTTTAAGAGCTACACTGCACATGTATCCCTGTGGATTAGACAGTTGAATCCCTGGTCTGAGGACAGCAGGGATATCCAAACAAAATGTAAAATTCAGACTGTGCTAGTGAAGTAGTGTGTACCATTATCCCAGTATCATCCCCTGGAAAGAATTCACAAGCCAACGAGGAACACAAGTCAATGGGAAAATAATGTGTTTCAACTATCTTTGAGAGTTGTAATGTACCATTCCTTCTGAAATATCTCTATCTAATAATAGCAACACTCAAAAAGCTGCTAAAGAGAGTATCAGATTCCCAGTATAGACTTTAAAAGACTGGGGATTTTGCTTTATATGCAGTCTTTTGATTTGGTTTCTTTTTGGGAGTGGAATATGGATTTCATGGTTCAAAATTGTATTCCTAGTTCAGCTGCTGTAGTTGTAACACTGAAAAATGCATACTCATGGAAGTATTCAGGAAAGGCCAAATAAACATTACTTTTAACTCATCCTGGGTAAACTTATTCAAGTCCCTTACCTCTCAGATGCTTACATATTCTTTTACTGAATTTAATATATTCTATATAAATTATCTATGGACATTAATGTCATTCCTATGCTTATGAAATGTCAGTTTCCTCTTTATGTAAAATATCAAATTAAATTTTGAAGGGTTTCAGAGTGACTTTTTAATATTGTTCTACTGACAATATGAGTCTTATCTCTTTAATGATTTTTAGATAGTCTCCAAGCTATGGCATTTATTCTTGCTATTCTCTGACCAGTTAATAATTGCACGTTTTCATATAAAAATATGATGACTTTTAAAGTCAGAATGAGAAGATAACATTCTATCTACAGGTATAAATTGCTGGTTATTAAATTAAAGAGTAGGAAATTTGATATAGAAAAGTATAGGCCTAGTATCTGATCATGTGAAAACATTATATGTTTTTAACTTAACCTGATCATGAAGCATAAATAACATAAACTAAGTTACTGTAAAGCAATTTTGAATATTTGATGGAATTTTTATTTGAAAAGATAGTACCAACACTGAAGCTTTGTAAAGTGGAGTACTAGAAAAAAGCTGTTTTCAAAATCCAAGGAATGGATATAATGAAATAATGTACATTCAATTCTCACATCCAAATCATCAATAAAGGTGTTAAACAGGACCCGACCCAAAACTCAGCCCTGGGGAGCACCACTGGTGACCGGCTGGCTGAAGCCATTGTGCTTCCTGAACCTTGTCTGCTTGGTTGCAACTTCTCAATTTTTGTTTCATAATCTGCATTCATATCTGAGTAGTTCCATAGCTGAGCTTCATGTTCCTCTAATCCCAGGTTACTGCAATTATCCACCTTCCCTACAGAGGATACCTTCTGTGGCAAATCATAGGAAAGTTCTTCACACAGGTAATTAAGGTGTACTTGAGTGGACTACTGGCAAATCAGTCTGGCTGTTTGGTTTTTTTTTTTTATTAATGGAAATATTTCGTTTTCCTCAAAGTAATTTCAGATTTTTTTTTTCTCATGGAAAAGATTTTTCTTTTAATCCTTGATTTTCCTTGGAAGAGTGTCTGCTTGCAGTCGGTAGAGATTGTTTATTATAGTACGTCCTGTGTGGTTTTGCTTCTGTGTACACAACTGTTACTTTTTTTTAGTGGGTTTTATATTGACATATGGGTTTTTACTCTGTTAGCTTTGACTCTTTTAAGTAACTTTGAGTTCTGCTCAGTTTTAGTACATGTATTCTTCTGAACAGAATTCAAGAAATAAATATCTGACTGTCAAAATTACACAACGCACTGTTCTGTGTCTGAAGATGCATATTTTTTGTTGGCACCATATGTAAGAAATTGAGTAACAGGTGCTGACAAAGGCAGTAATTCTCAAAGTGAGGTTTTTTTCTCTCTGCTCTCAAGGCTATTTTGTTTCATTTTTCTCAAAACAAGAAGTTGTACTGTCACAGCATTTTCTCTAATGTGATAGAGGAAGGTATTTAAAAATGCATTCCACAGAGGTGGGCTGTTTCAGGATGTCTTTGCCACATCTTCTCTGTATTGCCTTTCCTATTTTATAAATATACTATCTGGAAGTGTAAATCTCCCTTTAACCTATGTCTCATGAGATGCTGACTTAATTGTAACTTAAAGACCCAGACAAACACATATTTTATTGATTGTTTCTGGAGCACAGTGTCCACTTCATGTTGCAGCTTATCCCATTCCTATCTACTTAAACTATGTAAGTGTGATATGGGTCTTTATGCTCAGTAGCAGTGTTATACTCCTGTTTCCAATATCAACCCTTGTGGGGTGAGCAGAGGAGGCCTGGAGCCTAATTCAGCCCTTGTGAAGGCATATGGTGGCAAGCTGACTGATTTCTTAGAGAATTTACCTTTTCTTCCTCCTCAGACAGGAAAGAAACCAAGAAAACCAGCCCTGCTTCAAACTTACGCAGTTAAGTGTTAAAAATCTCACTGCAACTGTCTTTAGATCAGGAACTGCTCTGTGATACTTTAGAGATCACTCATCTCAGAGCTGCACTTCCTCTAGGTCTCTATTCCTGCCAGGCTTTCTGCCCTCTCTGCCTACATTCTGCTTCTCCTTAAGATACAAATGCTTTTAAAAACTTCCTTAAAAGTCTAAGTTTTTCTTTTTATCAGTGATTGTCTGTCACCAGTTACAGTCTAAGCACACTCATCTTACTTATTTTTTCTATTTTCTAGAAAACAAGGTAAACTGTCTGAAACGAGAAGTGAAAAAACCCATGTAACTTTGTGTCCTAAACACTCTTCCTCCTCTTTATGAAAGGTCTATTCTTCTTTTATGTAAGACCTTCAGTCATGTGCTTTCTTCTGGAGTGTTTATACACAACACCTAAAATAGGGAGGCATTCATTTTGAGTGGAGAATTTGACACTACTAGAATACAAATAATATATTACAATCCTAAGACTTGAACTACAGGAAAAACATATGGCATTTCTCTTAATTTTCAGTGTAAAGGAATTTTTAAGAGTGGTTTTAAAACTGATGTGCAGAGAGAGAGACAGATATTGTAAAATCTGTGCTTGGTTATAAACATTTATATGTCTTTACTGCTGGGTATCTGTGACCCATTAAAGTGATCATAGAGTCCAGCCTGCTTAGTAAATAGCAGCTGCATCTAAGTTGCTTCAGTTGGCTAGAAAATGAAAGCACCCAAATTCTTGATTCAACCTTTTGGAAATACAGAATGCTATGTCCCATTCAGTCTTCTTCCCTAGGGAGCAGGCCAGATTGTTTGCGTGCAGGGTAGCACCGCTGCCTCTCGGGACCGAGAGCAGTAACTGTGCTAGTTTTCTGTGCACTAAGGCTGCTTGGCCTCCTTTTCAGTTACTCCTGTGTGCTAATTAGAATACAGGATTAAATGAAGTAGAAGTTTCACAGAGAGATGCAATGTGTTTTAATAACAACATCAAAGAACGGCTAAGGAGGATTGCTCCATGTCTTTTGGAGTGATTTATTTTGGAAGATCCATCGATTAAAATTACTCTTGTGCCTTTTGGTTGTTTATTGTTGTTCTTGTTGTTATTCTTATTAATACTATACTTACAGAAGTGAAAGTTAAAAGTAATTTTGAAAAATAACAAGTATTCTATTAAAAAAAAAAAAGCATTTTGAAACTACATACTGTTGTATATTGGAGAGGTGGCTCTGAACCTGCAGCTACTACTCTATCTCAGGACACATCACCTTTGAGCCAGTGCTACCAGTGGTTTGGAAAGCATTTGAGAATTACTATTGAAAACTTGTGTGATGCTGCATTTGTTTGTCTGTTCATCACATTAGATGACACATCAAGATAACATTCGAGATGTTTTTGCTATTGCTGCAGTCTAGATTTTTTTTTTAAAAAGGAAGACAAAGTTGAAGTTTCAGTAATAGATAAAGAGAAAGCAGCAAATACATCTTTAAAAATTAATAGACAAAATAAATTGCTTCAAATTTAGAAAAGAGCTCTGGCTTCACCAAGCTGTAGGTATAGTCCTTTTACAGTCCTTCCTATATGACCCCCAAATTTCATTCAAACCATTTCTTTTGCAATGCAGTTTTATTCTGGTCTTTCTAAGGACACCTTTTCAGCCATGCTACATTTTATGTTCTTTTTCTGCCTTTTAGTATTCAAAAACACTTGGTATTGTACATCAAAGTGATGTCTAGTCTCCAAAAGTGATGCTTAAACAAGTAATGCTCCTGCCTACCATGTTATCTTTGTGTTCGCTCTGTAAGTCTGCAGAAAATCATGCAACTCCTGTCATGTTCAACCTACAATATATAATAACCTATCTAAAACAAAGTCGTTTTTTAATATATGAGGCTATTGCTGAGGAGGATAGTATAACTAATAAAATATCATGAGATAATTAAACGGCAGTAAAAATTAAAACCAAATTTTTTATCATAGCTTTGGGATTCAAAATTACTTTCAGTGCCATTAGGAAGTTAATGATTTACCCTTCTGGTGTGTTAAACTTGGCTGGCTGCCATATGCCCACCCAGCTGCTCTCACACTCCCTCACTCAGCAGGATGGGGGGAAAAATAAGATGAAAAAGCTTGTGGGCCAAGATAAAAACAGGGAAATCATTTACCAGTTACCTTCATGGGAAAAATAGACTTGACTGGGAGAAAATTAAGTGTAGGATTGTGACAAAAAAAGGCAAAAACTAAGAACCGATTCTCCCAGTTTTAACTTTATTCCTCTTTCTCAAGTCGTCCGTCTCATCTCCACCAACCCAGTGAGGCACAGGGGGATGAAGAATGAGGGTTGCTGACAGTTCACAGCAGTTCACCTCTGCCACTCCTTCCTCCTGCTCCAGTGTGGGGCTCCTTCCATGGGACACAATCTTTCATGAGGATACCCAGTATGGGTTCTTTTGTGGGCTGAGGTTCTGCAAGATTTTCTCCACATGGGTCTTTTCCACAGGGTGCAGTCCTTCAGGCACAGATTGCTTTAGCGTGGGTCCCCCATGAAATTCAGCTCCTGCCAGAAAACATACTTCTGTACAGGATCCCCCCAGGCTCAGCTTCCTTCGTGGATTGTCAACCTGCTCCAGCGTGGGGTCCTCCATGGGCTGCAGGTGGATATATGCTCCGATGGGATCCACCATGAGATGCAGGGAGACAGCCTGTGTCATCATGGTCGTCTGCAGGGGATTCTCTGCTCCAGCACCTAGAGAGCATTTTCCCCTTCCTTTTCTCACCATGCCTAAAGTCTGCAAGGCTGTTTCTCCCAGTTGTCTCTCAATCCTTTCTAACAGCAGTTGCACTGTGGTTTTTCTGAAATGCATTCTTGAATAAGCTTTCCTAGGGACATGGCCCGCCTGGCTGCTGAGCTCAGCTGTGTCCCACGGTAGGTCTGTTGGAGGCAGCTGGAACAGGATCTGTCTGACCTGGGTCAGCCCTGGTCTCTTCTCACACAGACCACCTCTGCAGCCCTCTGCTGCTAACACCTTGCCCTATGAAACCAATACAGCCCTTTATTTTGGCTGTTTCTTCTAATCTACCTGCTGTTCTCCTAATCTGCTGTTTGATACAGTCTTAGTCCCTGCTATTTAGTCTACCTGTGTCTTGATTTCAGTCCTGATGTTTTCCTGATGTTATTACCCTGCTGTTACACACAGCTGTGAATAGTTTGTATAAAGATTGAACAACTGGAGGACAAAATGGCACAGTCACAAGGATGCTGCAAATAAAGCAGGAAGGTAGCTTTTTCTTTCATATATTCTTTCTGGCTTTTTCATCCTGTGATGTGTTAATTTAGAAATGGAGTTGATTTTGGAGGGTAAATGCTTAGACCTGGATTTAAATTATTTTTGTGATATTTCTTCATATTACTATTTGTGAGGAGTGGGGAAGTAGCCTTTCTGTTTCAGTTCCTCCTCTGCCTGAGAACACTTTTACACTTCGCAGATGATGAGGTAAATATATTACAGAGTGTCAAACACTTGGCTGCCTTTGGTTGAGGTAACAGCCAAATACCTGAGCAGAAGATGGATGGCAATCTGTATCAGAAAACTTCTAGTGGCAAAGTGTACCCCTCGTACTTTGGGGGAGATTTTTTTCTACTGGTGATAGTGATCAGATGTTGTCATTGTGACAGCATGTTGTTCATTGTTCAAGATAGATGGTTAATGAATTATTTTGTGTGCTCTACTCTCTATGTCTCGACTGGATTGCTGGATTGGTTTCGGAGACAAACACAGAAAAATAAATCTGAATTTTCTTGCTTTTTTTTTTTTCTGTGATGTAGTTTCCCTTCTAAGAGGGAAGATGGCTCTATGAAAACACATCTGAATTAAAGTAGTTGTCAGATATTTGTGTGGACGCAATATCACTTTACTGGATGTTTGTATTTAGTGAATAAAAAAGGTGGTAATTTTTATAATGGTCAAATAGAGCAGCTGTTTTGAAATCCAAACTGAATATTCATAAACCCTCTTCCTGCCTGATTTAACTGATTTGAGCATTCAAAGTCTAGTATTTTCTCAGAAGTTGTGCTAGAATTGTAACCAGTAATCTTCCCATATTTATAAAACATGCGAACACACATATGGTACATACAGGGGCTTTATCTTCATGTTAGCTAGATTTTGTTGACAAAAAGAAGATAGATCATTTAACAAATATATAATTTGCTGTCTTCATTGCAGTGTTATAAGAGACACTGTTATAAAAATGGGTATGACATTTGCATTTCTGTTTAATTGCTGTGGAGAGAACATAAAAAGATAAGAGAGCCAAGAGAGCTTATTAAAACTGAAATGAGGGCAAGTGATAAAAGAATGATATTTTAGTGGTGCTGCAGTCAGATCTGACACTTTCCCCACAAAAACAATCTTATTCAGGGATTTTTTGGTGAGGAGAGAGGATAGAGGGATTATATAATAACTCTTTTCTCTGCTGAGCTAGACTTGATCTACACGATCTCTCCATGCCTGTATTTTAACTTGAGAGCCTCAGTAGCCTTGGAGACATTCTAGAAAATGATGTGACTTTTTCTCTGCCCTGAAGTAGCTTCCTTTTTTCTTTTTCTTTTTCTTTTTCTTTTTTTTCTTTTTCTTTTTCTTTTTCTTTTTCTTTTTCTTTTTCTTTTTCTTTTTCTTTTTCTTTTTCTTTTTCTTTTTCTCTTTTTCTTCTTATTTTTTCTTTTTTTCTCTTTTTTCTCTTTTTTTTTCTTTTTCTTTCTCTTTTTTCCTTTTTTTCTCTTTTTCTCTTTTTCTTTTTCTCTCTTTTTCTTTTTCTTTCTTTTTCTTTTTCTTTCTTTTTCTTTTTTTTTATTTTTCCCTCTTTTTCTTTCCTGTGTCAGCTTATACCATGCTGTGTGTAGGGGCTTCTGAAGCTCTCCATAGCATGCCTCATAGCAACATCTCTGAATTCCAACCTAACAAATGAGATTTAAAAATTGAGATTAACATTCAGAAGTACTGAAAGCCATGTTTCATAGTCTGAAATGTTAAGCATTGGGAAACACTAGTCTGTACTGTACATGTAAATGAGTTAAGTTCACGATGAAAAGTAAAGTATAAGCATATAGCTAATAACTTAGTCATAATGTAAGTACACAGAAAGGTAGAGCTAAAGGTATATAGTCATCATTTAAGTTAGGGACTTGCTAGTTTTTGTTTTAACGACAAAATCAAGACAATGCTTCTATAAAGAAATCTGTAAAAATTCTCCTAGTTTTAAAACATTCTATCTATACATAAATGTGCATATGCTGAGTGCTGCTGTAGGGACTTCCCTCTGCTCTTGAATATCACAAACCATCTTACTGGCTGAAACCACCACAGATATTTTTACTTGAGCCTTGAGTCTAGCTGTGCAGGGAACTACAGCAGGGAAGTGTCTTGGAGGAATCTGTGCACTGGAACAAGCAGCCTATCCCTCCTCTGGTTGGGCATATCAGCAGATAGTGGCAAAATTCTGCTTTGTCAACAGAATAAGCCCTGTTCTGCCAAGTGTTCAGCACAGCCCTCAGTCACCAAGTAATGATGAGCTGTCACTGAGCTGATACAGGAACAGAACTCCATTGCATAACTTTTCCCCACCAGAAAAAAAATCAATTCTGTTCTCTGCAGGGAGACTCATAACTCCTGATATGAAGCTGTATTAACTTGCACAAAAAATGAGAAAATCTGCTCAAATAAGTCAAATCTTCCCAAAACAGACTTACTTTTATGTGTCCAGTCTTGCTTCTCTGGAAATGATAGCTTACAACAAAACTAAAAAGGAGGGACGCCCCCCCAAAATTCAAGAGCTTTCTGGGACTATCTCATAAATAGTGACATAGCCTCAATTATTTCTAAACAAAGTATAACCATGGCATATGGCTTTTCCTTCAAATACACATCTTGTTTGAATAACTGTGTATGCTGCTGCTCTGAGGGAAGAATGCACACAAACCCCAGAAACTGTGGAATTAAGTCATCCTAGAAGTTTGGTTCAGCTCCATGGTCTGAAATGAGCAGCTGCAGGAATAAGGAGCAATCAAATATTTTATTTCTACTGCACCTTTACCTTGCTGTCACAGATAAGACTCATGTGCTAATAATACTTTTAGGTACAAGTTTGGTTTTGGTTTGTTAACGGTTTTTTTGTGGTTCCCATGTTTACTGTGGAAGAGTAATATCATTAACATGCATTGTGAAATAGCTGAAAAACTAAAAAACCACATATGAATCCAGGAAAGCTATTCTCATACTGCTTTCCTATGAGTGTCTTTTATTGTGTTTACCAAAACAACTGGTTTTATAATGGTTTTATTTTCAGTCTAATAGACTGGGTTGTTTTCATGCTAAAGGGCTCCTGGAGTAATCCTGATGTTTATCAGCTATCATACATTAAAATTGATGCTTGTCTTTATGCTGCAATATATTTCAACATATTTTTGAGTTCTGGCCTTTTACATAAAACTCCCATGTTTCAGATACTTTGACTTTAGGAGAAATGAGCTAATTAATTTCCTGATTCAATCATACATAAAATGTAGAAAACTTCAATTTATTGTTCCACTTTTCAAAACATAGCTTTTATTTCTGAGGCATTTGCATTCCAATATACATATATGCATGCATTTGATTAATAACTATACTACAGACATCGGTGTTGTGTGACAGGTTCAAAAATTATCTATGTAGAAAACGATTCAATAAAATAAGAGAATAGTTGGTATCTTGATGTGAATCCTTAAAGATGGTGCAGATAAATTCTTAAGAGCCAAATATTCTGTTGTGAACACATTTTATAATAACAGTAACGATATTCTTGTCACTAACACCATGAGTCGGAAATTGAAACGTAAAATGGAAAAATCTGCCTCTGTAGGACTTCTGCTATTGTTCTTAATAGTATCAAGAGTCTCTCGTACATTTCAACCAGCAGATGAAAGAAGCAGAATATAATATGAGGGCTTCAAAGTCGTGTTCCTCGAAACATTTGTGTCGCATCAGTGTCTTGCACAGTTCTAAAAAACCACTTCCCTTGGATATTTTCTTTGGTGTACTACAATTTGTGCTCTTAAAGACCTCAACATTTCACTGTTGCTCTTCGTCTTCCAGAAATTAGAAATTGAAATATTTATTCTTCTCCTCAAAAAAAAGAAGGAAAAGGAAAAAATTATACAGAAAACATCAGTATTACATAGTAGCAGTTGCTGATCCATAATTACAAAGGATGATTTCCCATAACAAGCCCTGTTAAAAAACAAACAACTCCTAAGGGGCTCAGAAAGAATCAGGCTTTTCTGAATTTTTTTGTGCTTTCAGTCTCTCCTCACAGTACAATTTTTTTGGTGACATTTATAATCATTCTATCCTGAAATTTTATCTGACTGTTTTGATAGTATTTTATATTTGCTTGCTTTGTAGTAGCTCCAAAATGGTTTAGTTTAGGAGATAAATATTTCTGGGTATTTTTGACCATAAAACTTAAAATTTTTGAGAATATTTAGGATTTAAGGAAGTTATATTGGTACATTATCTATATATTTATAATTATTTATATACTGATGTAAACATAATTCCTACATAGTGTAAAAAAATCATGGTTGAAATATATTAGAATGGGGGTAAAAATGGTAGGTAAAAAGAAAATTAAACTTCAGGGAAAAACCTGGTAGAAAAAATGCTGCTGTAAAACTGAAGTTTAAGAACACAGAAGATTTCCTGTTTTTTAGGAAGATGCAGAAACTGATTAGACATTTTGTGTGCATTTGCTTCAGATTATAGAAAGTTTCAGAAAATCATTAGAAAACAGGATTACCAGAATATGAAGCATTCTAAAGTAGTTATGATTACACTCACAAACTGTGACTACTTTTACCTCAAGAAGCTGTGAATTGGAAGGCTTTAGATTAAATATTGAAGAAAGGGCAGTGAAATACTTTATAAATAAATAGTCCTAGAGAGAAACCTGATGGGATCTTTGCCAGGAGAGTGACCAAGTGAACAGGAGACCATTTATAAAGAGAAGTAAGGAAAGACCCAGGTAGGAAAACAAGGGATACCTGGATGACATCAGTAGCTTGTTAAGGATGTCACCCTCTACGTTCTTTGAGAACTTGCTGATGGTCTTCAGTTTTACAATAAATATACTGATACCTTGTCTGCTATCACACATGTAGTGCCACGTTAATCACAGTCCAGTGCCTAGAGATGATTGTGGAAAACACAGAGGCTCAGTGAGGGGTTAGAGAAGCAGAGATGGGTAAGAAATCCTCATGACCTGTAAGTGGAAAACCACCCAATCACTTAGAGATGCTCCCTCCTGGAAAGGCCTTCAGATTGAAGAGCGCGTGGGGCTTCCCTATGGGATGCAGGAAGGAAAAGCGGTTTTTGTTAATGTAAAAAAAAATATTGCTGAATGATCCTTCGAAGTGGTTCTGAGGATGCATGAATTTTATTTAGGGGAGGAACCAGAGGTATGAAGAGACAAATATGTGGGAAAGAAATAGAGCAGAGTATAAAAGTCAAGGGGGTGGTAGGAAAAGGACACAAAAGGCTGTTCAGTGTACACATGCTGATGGTGGGTACTCTACACTGAGCCATATACTGATGGTGGATGCTATAGGCTGAGCCATATAATTTTGTCCCATCTTCTTATTAAAGAGCGTTTCAGTTCTCCATGTGAGCATGTTGTCTGCACTGAGCAGGTGTTGGTGTGTGCTAGTGAACTTTGAGCTGGCCTGGCTGGGGAGCTGGGTAAGTTGTCTGAGGACCGGCAGCTGGTGGGGACTGCAAATCTCATGTGCCAGTGCCAGAAGCTGGGGCAAGCAGTGGACCTGGGCCAGCTCCTGGGCTAAGAGTCTGAGGCCTGTTACTGGAGGCTCCCACACTGAGTGTTTGTGTATGTGTGCATTCCACTAGCTGAGTTCAAGTTGATCAGCTGGAGGGGAGGCACTGGGCTGGGTCAGCTCTGCAGTTCACTACTTCAGCAAGCACAGGGCATCTGTGCAGGTGTCTGTCTGTGTGAGCAGCCCTGTGAGCTCATGTGTGTGTGTGCCATTCTGTGAGGTACCTGTGCTTAGCCCGGCTGCTGCATGAACCCCTGAAGTGCTGCAGCCTCTCCTCATCTCTCCTGTTACTAGATTCACCTGACTCTGACAAAGACATCAGGAGTGTAAGCAGAAGTCATGTTTCTGAACAAATGTCAAGAAAATAGCTATTTAATTCAAATTGCTCTGAATATTAAAATACTTGTAAATGGATATTAATTCATCCATGAAAAATGTGACAAAGTGTTTAATCAATACAGGAATTCACAGGTTCTCTGTGTTCTGTCCCAATATGAAGAAAAAAAATGTGACTGAAATAGATTGCAGAAACAAAAGTAGAAACCAGAAAATGTGGTATATAGATGATATAAAATATATATAGTTTAAATTTTCTACTCATAAGGAGTTTATATACTCATTCATTCTCTACCTATTATAAAAACTGATGGCAGGGGTTTGAGCCCTAGTGTATTTATAAATGGAACTAAACTTTGTTATACAGCTATTCCTGTATTTAGATAGTGGGGAATTTGTGGGTGAAGCTAGGTGACAAAGGACAGCAGATGATTAAGCTGGCAGCACCAGCCCAGCTGGAAGCTGTGTCCTGCTATAGGAGGGAGCAGCCAGACAAGCCAAAGTGGTGACTCTGCATTTCTGAGAAATGAAGTGGACTTTTCTGTGAGTCCATCACCAAGAAAAAAAGTATATGTGAGAGAGAGGTGTCTGCTACTGTCCCTCCTGCATCTGTGCTGAAAGGTGCTGTACTCTGGCACATGAATGTTGCATCGTAGTCCAACTGAAAAAGAAGTGACTTTCAATTATCTGAAAGATATTTAAACTTGTTCAGTTTACCTTTTATGTTGGAGATATGAATTAAAATTTGTAAAGCAAACCTCATTTTTGTGAAATGAAAATAGCTTACATGAGCACACGATTTAGGTGAAATTATTCAAAATTTCTGTGCAAAAATTCTCTCATACATTCATATTGCTGCTGTTCACATGACTTTGGATTTTTATGTCTGGATATTCTGGGTAATTCATACTTCTGAGGATGACAAGCAGCAAGCTTGAAAGCTAAATCAAGAAATTAAATATATAGCTATGGTGTCTGGCTGCTGCCTTATCCTCATACTGTGTTTGTTTGGGCAGCTGATGCCTCTGAAACCTTTTCATTTGTCACATCAGAGTTGTTTACCTTGATGGCAGATAATAATATGGAACAAATAATAGTATAATTTCATATACTTGAAACTTGAGTCTCTGCTGAATTCTCAAATGTTTCATGTTGTACTTAGGCTCAGTCACTGGAGATGGAAATGTGACGTTGGGAGTGAAGGTCCACGGGTGTTGTTTTTTTACACTATGCTGAGGAAAAGAAGAATTAATTTTTTGGGGGATCATGTAGAAGAAAGGAATTAATAATTCTTCAGCATGGAGTCACAACTCATGCTTTGAAAGCCTTACAACAAAAAGTGTGCCCCTCTGGCTGACCCAGCCTCTTCAAGAAAATATTTCCAAAGATCCTTGAATAATGTTTATCTAAAATAGCTCCCTGAGCTCTTTTTTTCTTCTCTGTACAGATGATTATTTTTTCTGAAATTTCCTTTGACTGTATGGGCATGAAGGTGGGGTTGAATACATTTAAGGGCAGGCATACAAAGTGGATAGAAGCTCTGGAGGCTGAACTGAGAACTAAAACGTTCAACTCTGGGCAGGGTTGGTAGCTGGGGTGGGTGGAAGTCCTTGCTTGCCCATGTTTTTCTTCAGGGATACTGTTGATACAAATATAATGCAAATACTGGTTTATATTGATTGAGCTTCCCTAACTCTGATCTTCAGCTACAGCCTTTAATGTATCAGGATCATATTTTAGAGCTTAAAATTAGAGTGAAATAAAAATATTTATTGCATCATTACAGATAACACAGAGGCAGTTTTGGAAACTATTTTGAGGTAAAGATGTTCATATGAACACAGTCAAAAATGGTTAATAGATAAGTTTCCTGTGTCCTTTATGGTCCTCAGATGAAAGACAAATCCAAATTGTGTTATATCCCTTTGTTCATTGATTTGTTCCTTCAAATCCTGATGCCTTTGGAAATTCAAGCTTGCTCTGAGGTCTTCAGTCGTATAAATTTCATAAAAATTCTTGCACATTTCTAAATTTCTGCTTTGGTAGCAGGTTATGTTTTTCCAAACACTGACTTTTCTGCAGAAAATTGCTACTTTCTTTTCAGTTCTAGCTGAATCTGTGCACAGCAATGGTCTTACATTCATCTGTGAATTTCTATTCATACTACTTCTGCATTCATACTACTGTCTTCTTTTTAATCCTCTGACTGTAAGGAAGAATGGCTGATTTCTGAATTGCTGTTTCTTCATGGGAAAGTAGGTGTAAAACAAATATAACTAAAACTGGGATTTTAGTTGGGGTTGGGGCTTTTTGTTTGGGGTTTGTTTGCGGTTTTTTTGGGGGTTTTTTTGGTTGGTTTTTTTGTTTTGTTTTTTTTTTTTAACAAATGGAGGAACTATAAATATAGGAATTATTTAGGTTTTTAAATTCAGAATTGTCATTAAATCCCATTAAAGAATTTTCAGGATCTGGAAAAGTGTCATCAGTATGCTAGGAAACAACCTTAAACCTAATAAATGTGATGATTTTTAATATATTCCCATTTTTACTGGGTAGATATGGGAAAGAATTATGGAGAGATTTTCAAGAGGATCTTATTCACATGCAAATGTCATTCTCCTAATATCGACAATAAATGCAATTGTTGGATATCTCTGTCCATATCTACCTTTAATGAGTAACTTTTCTATTCAGAAAAGAACACACTCATGCAGAGTTAGCAACAGATAAATATCTAATCATTCAGAAACAAGACAGATACCTTCATGGGATATTCTTTATGCATCTGCTTGACAGCTGAACAGAAAACTCACTTAGCATTTGAGACTGAATGACAGGATCTATCTTTATCTGAGAACTGTGTGAATTCATCAAGCAAAGAGAGGGAACAAGGGAGAAGCCATTCAGCAGCATGGCATTTTCAATGATGTTTTCAGTTTTAGTACTATAAAAGAAGGCCAGTTGTATTTGCAAAAGGGATGATTTGTTGATAAAGATATTCCAGTATGTGTTGACCTCCTGAGTCATCAGGATGTAGTAACACTCAATTGTTCCTGAACACAGAAGCACAGCTGCTTGAGCAGGCCCTGGTGCACTGTACTGTAGACATAATTTTAAGGACCTCTATCTTCAAAAAGTCTGCATTTTTTCTAGTCATTCTCATGCCAACCAAATTTTTTTTTATGTCCTTTTTATATAATACTTGGAAAGACTTGGTTTTTGTTTAATGGTTCCCCTCCATCCCCTGTGAGTGAAAAACCACCCAAGAAAACAGATTTTCCATGAACAACAGTATACGCAACTTTGTGGAAGAGGACCTGGGGGTTCTGGTGAAAACCAAGTTGAACATGAACCAGCAATGTGCCCCTGCAGCAGAGAAGGCCAATGATGAGCTGTGCTGCACTAGACAAAGTATGGCCAGCACACCAAGGGAAGTGGCCCTTCCTCCTTTACTCAGCAATGGTGAGACTGCTGGAGTACAATGTTCGGTTCTGGACTCGCTGGTGCAAGAAAAACATGGAGAGACTCCAATGAAGAGGGATGAAGATGATAAAGGAACGGGAGCATCTCTGCTGTGAGCACAAGCTGAGAGGGCTGGAACATTAGCCTGGGGAAGGAGCAGGAGAATCTTGCTGATGGATATACATTTCTGAGGGGAGGGTGCCAGCAGGATGGAGCCAGGCTCTTTTCAGTGCTGCTTGGTGACAGCACCAGAGGCAACGGGCACGAACTGGAACACAGAATATTCCATTTGAGCATCAGGAAACACTTCTCACTATGAGGGTGACTGAACCCTGGCACAGGTTGCCCAGGAAGGTTGTGGAGTCTCCATACTTGACGATATTCATAAGTGGTCTGAACACATGCCTGGGCAAGCAGATCTAAGTGGCTCTACTTGATCAGGGGGGTTGGACCAGATGACATCCAGAGTTCCCTTCCAATCTCAAACATTTTGTGATTTTGTGATTCTATAAATGAAAGAAATGGGAGGAATAATAAAACTCTATTAACCTGTAATTTGTGAAAGAAGCATTTCTGCTATTCTGGCATAGGGTGCTAAGTGAGGGTATAAAATTTACTCTCCTTCAGAATCATTGGTTCCCAAGAAAAAGCAAGTGCCATCATCTCCTGAATTATGAGGAGATAGTATACCTAGAGGCATTTCATGCTATGGTATTATCTCCCTACTGCAGTTTGAAAGCTAAAGGGATTTTCATCTGTAAGGGTGCACTTTTGCACAGCTCTTCATACTTCTATCTCCTCTGGGAATATACATGGATCTGCTGCAGTGAAAACATTTAGTATCATTCTGACATGTCTCCATTTTAGCATTTTATGACTCACTGGCCTGAAATTTCTTCACTAACAATCCTGGGAAGCCTTGCTGAAATGAGTAGCTAATTTAGCACTAAATTTGT
The DNA here is from genome assembly GCA_013397975.1 of Machaerirhynchus nigripectus. NCBI lineage: Eukaryota > Metazoa > Chordata > Aves > Passeriformes > Dicruridae > Machaerirhynchus > Machaerirhynchus nigripectus. Next base: position 159,926 of record VZRQ01003727.1, read on the forward strand.
ATCTAGCACTAAAATATCAAATGTACAATTAAATTCAGACTAGTGGCAATCCATATTTTACTCACCCTATATGCCCTGTGCAGTACAATGCTTTTTTGATTTATTGCTGTCCTTTTTAACTAGCTCTAACATTTTTACCTGCAATCCACATATAAGTGCTATTCTCTGAAGTTCTGATACCAAATGGTTTAATAGAAAGTTGTTTTTAAACTGAACTTTTCTCATACTGAATAACATATAGGTATACTATTATTATGCTTTTTAAATCTGTATGTATTAATTTTCTTGAAACACATACCCCTAGTATTAATTTTTCAATTATTGAAATCCCCAATATACCCATATGACCAGCTTATAGGCGTGTATGTATAGACATATAGACACATTTTCTCTGTAAGAAAGCTTTAACTTCAAATAAAATGTATTTAGATTTATATTCATATGTTGTAGGAGTACAGACAGAGTTACATTATAGGAATACTTTTGTATTACTGTAGAGTAAGATTATGGACTTTTTCCTTTTAATGTATCTGAAAGGAAACTTTAATGTTAAAGAAAATGTTTGATGGGAAAATTAGTTAATTTTATGTAATTTTGCTTTGCATTTAATTTTCAGTACAAGTTCATAATTAAGGTTATTGTCATAATTTTGTCCATTTTGTACTAAGAAACTGGTGTTTTAATAAAATGTGAAAATCAATATAAGATTGATTCCAGTTCTCATAAAGAAGTAAGTTTCACTTTGACTTTAAAAAAAAAAAGAGACCATACAGAAAAGTCAGTAACATAAAAATGTACACATTTTTATTCTAGTTTACCCAAAAAAGAACCTTTATGATATTATAAGGATGAGAAAATTAAATTCCCTTTGTAAAGACTAATTTTTATTTAATTTTTATTGTTCAGAACATCAATAGAAGGCCTTTCACATCAGTCAGTAGCTCCTTCTAACACAAGGAAAGCATTATTCTAATGCAGTTAGACTTTGCGTTTTGACATTCTCTTTTGACAGGTTTGGAGTGAAGGGGAAACTCAGGATGGCAGTGCATACCACCTGTGTCAGGAAAAGATAAAATGTGAATGTGTGCCTTCCAAGGATGGAAGCGGGCATTAAAACTAAACAAAATTTTCTGGTGTGTCTAATTCAAACCTATTAAAACAAGTATCTTGCAGAGTATTGATATTCAAATAGTCCTGGAGGCTCATGTGCACTGGGTTATTTTGTAGTATCATGCACATAATTAGGTGACCCTTGAGGGAAGAAATCGGTGCTTATGTAATTCAATTGAGGTCAAAAGCAGTTTCCAAACTGGGTTGGCCCCCCAGGGTATGGAAGCAGGAGATAATTTCTAAGGCACAGAGGAAAATTCCAGCCGGCTTCTGTCCATCTCCCTCCACTTTTCTTCTCTGTTCCCCATGCCCGAAGCACTGCCCCAGCACTTGCAGCTCTGTTGGCTCTGTAAGCTTTGTGGAAAAGGCAATCTGTGATTTCAGATATCTAAGCCAGAGAGTGTGGAAGTCAGCCATTCCAGAATTTGGGGAAAAAAAAACCCCAAACAACAAACAAAACCTAAATCCAATGAAAGGGAATCCTGCATATAACGTTTGTGAACTTCTGTCCTGAACAAATGGTCCAGAAGCCACTGGGGGGGCAGCCACCTGCTGGGGCCATCAGATCCTGCCACCAAGGGGACCTCAGAGCACGAGAGCAGTCCTGGCTGCCCTGTGGTACACTGGCCTTCCTCCCTCACCACGTGCCCAAGGCCTCAGGCGTGTCCTCAAAAAACCCTGCTGCTGTGTAGAGGCTTTAAAAATGTTTGTTCAAAAGTTTTAAAGCTCACAAAGAGCCCTTGGAGCTACGGGCCAAGAGCACGAGTAGATTGTCAATAACGTGTTTTTGTTTCTGTCTTGAATGAATGCTTTACTCTCCAGCTTTCAGGCATCCAAATAACTAACAGAAGTTACTTGCACTGAAAAAGGACAAAATCGTTTCTGCAAAATCATGAAAAAACGAATTAATGAAGTCAACAAAAGTTTGCCCGGGAAATGCGGTGGACTGTTTATAGAAAGTAGATATGGACATCAGTGACTAAGTTCACTTATTAAAATTTAATCTAAAACTGCAAAGAGTTTTCTCAGACTTTCTTTTTAAATGTCCAGTTTAAAATGAGTTGGAAATAAAGTTACTTTTCAAACTCAGTTTGTATGATGAGGAGAATCCTAACAGAGATTTTCTGGTTTCCTGTTTGCTCTCCAGTTTGTTTACTCTGGTAAAGAGTATAATAGCAAAGCACTGGAGTGGACAAGTAGTGGGAAGAGTCCCACTTTCCCTCTGTCATGAGTAGGGATGATGAGGGGTGCTGCTGGGACAGAATTGAGCTGTGTAAATCCACCACTGACCTCTCTCTGATGAGGCTGAAGAGGAGATTGACAATTACCAGACTGGTTTTTTTGAGGAAAAAAAGCAGTTTTTTAAGCATAAACACATCTGGTCCATTTTAGAGATGTATTTATAAAGAAACCATGCTTTGAGTGCTTAATTCTCTAAGCAGTTCCTTTAAATGTAGATGTAAATGTTGCAAAAGGTGAAGTTTAGAGAAGCTATTCTTGGTCTGTGTGTGTTCTCTTGTCTGTTTTCCCCCTTGTGTTTCCTCTTCTTCCTTCTCCTTTTCTCTGTTACCTGTTAATTTAACTTCATTTTAAGATAAATTTGATTTAAATGGATTTGTTGTCTTAAGTAAAATTACCAAACAGCTTTTTGCTTCCTGTTTTTGTATTTTGTACTTTTAGATCTCATTATTTTAGCACTTGAAAATCTATTCAATAAAAGATAAAAATGAAAAGCTTCACTTGTATGTACAAAAAGGTTCTAGCTAATTTAATACTTATGAACATTTGTGAGTTGTCAGATTAGGGAAAAATTAATTCAATAATTATCACCTCTTCTTATCACCATGTTCAGGGAAAAAAACAAAGGCAAACAAACAAAAGAAACCCCCCAAAAGTATCACATGATAAGTGAGTTAAAGCACAGTTAATTTTGCTAACAGCAGTTACTGAAATTCCTTTAGCTCATGTTGTAGGGGTTTTTTGTTTGTTTTATTTGTTTCTTACCTGGTCCCTCTAGTAAGAGACATATGGAAAACTTTCTTACTTCTAACGCATGAGCATTTTTTACCCTCAGCAGTATGTGCACGTTCCAGAGGGCTCTGCTGCCTGCTACTTTTTCTGCTGCCTGAGAGGTTTGACATCCACTGTATCCTTCATGCTCTAGCTGTAATCAGCAAACTCACCCCCTCTTTCTTCTTCTTCATTCCTACCTGGGGACTATTTAATTTTCTTTCTCTCTTTCTGTACTGTGAGCCCATTATCTTGGTTTTCTTACCTCATACTGTTTGTATTGCTCTGCCTTCTGCACCAGCCTCTGAGTTTTGCTTCATCCCAACAGCCTTGGTTTCTGACACAGAGTATGAGATGAGTCAGATTGACAGTGCAGTTAGTATTTGGAATTGGAAAAAGGAAGTCTGTTTCACCAGTGGGCACCTGGAACTGTAGGGGTTTTTTGATGATACTTCGGGATTTTGAAAGAAAATTCTGGTAGGGAACTCAGCTGAAAAAATCCACCCATAATCTTTCAGTACCTTGTATCTGACAGTTTAGAAAGATCCACTTCAAACAATGAATTTAAACATTCTGAAATATTTCCAAAATGCTTGTCTTATGGAGCAGGAAGCCTTAGCTGCATCTGCTAAAGGATCTGCTGTTGCGATGGAAACTTGGATGTGCCTCAGACGGAATTCTGTCTCTGGCAATTGACATTGTCACTGTTGCAGAACAGAGTTCTTCAGTACATCAAAACATTAAATCATAATTTTTGCACAATTCACTGCAAATACTGAAGGATGCCTATGCAAAAATTTTACTTACCTTGCTTCTTCAGAGACTGGGAAGACAGTAAAGTGTCCTCCCTTTTTTTTCCCAGCCATGTCCTTCTAGAAATATTTAAATAATGAGATTCAGTAACATGAAAAAAACATGATGCTTAAAAACACAAGAAGGAATTAAAGAGAATGCTTAAATGTGAAAATTGTACAGCCAAAAAGCTCCCTATATACTGCTCCCTGTCATCCAGTAACAGGATACTCTCATCTAGTTAGTTTACTCTTAAACCTCAGAGCTTGATGAATTGTTCAGAACCTGTTTCCAAGGGATAAGTCTTCCAATAACAAAGGAAAAGCATTTTACCAATTTGGAAAAACAGAATTAAGTGACTTTTTATGATATTTTCAAGACACATGATAAACAAACAAATAAATAAAATATTCCAAGTAACACCTTAATGGAGAGATAACAAGGTACACTAATGAAAAAGTATTCTTTAAAAAGTGAGTAATTTTCAACTGCATCTACAAGTAAGAATGGGAATTGGCTTTTTACCAGCTTAAAAGCAGTAAGAGTGATCGATATTCAGTGGATCCATTCTTTGATCTGCATAAAGCTTAAACAACTTTATTTGCTTTATACAGTCAGATCCTTGAAAACAATAACAAATTATACTTACTGCCTCATTACAAGGGAATAATTTTTTCTTTGTTTTCCTTACAAGTCCATAAATCAGATGAATAGCTAAGCATGATTCTGTTCAAGAATTTACGTTTCTAGGACTATTCTCTAATTTGATAGTTACTTACAGGGTTACATTTTCTGCAGAAAATAGGACTCTAGAGTTCTTTGAATTAAGTTTTCTTATTCTTTATCCTTAAGCATTTCTATTCCCTCTTAATTGAACAGAAAAAGGAAACAGATATTAAGAAATTGATCTTTGAGATTCTGCCATGTTATTTTCACACAAGGCCATTATAAATAAGCAGTCAGCTCATAGAGGCTGACAATGGTGATAAGGAGATGAATGTTTCCTCAGTGCTCTCTGCAGGATCCTCTGTCAGCAGGTCAGGGGTAAAATGCATTTACAAAACAGTAGGAGAGAAATCTTACACTGTCACAGTGTGCTCCTGGGGAGTACTCAACTTTACACACTCATTTGCTCCCCACCTGGAAACTCAAATGAAAAAAAAAAAGAAATCATTTCAAGCAATTTTGTCTTTTTTCCTGATTGAATCACATTAGTGGAATGTGGGAAGGCAGACGAAGTTCACTGGTCTCTGGCTGCCTCGCTTATCAACATCCAGGAGCAGATGTAGTAACAAGTTTGAGGAGAGAACACCAGGGCACGAAGTCTGTAGGTAACGCAGAGCGCCTTGTCTTGCGAGTATGGGCACTGGAGGCAACGGTCACCGAACTGGCAGTGCCTTGCCTTGCATTGAAACATCCTTCATTCTGTAATTAATCACAAGACTCTTTTTAATTAAAGGCTTCAAAATGTTGCCACCTCCACTTTAAGGCATGCTCAGAGCTGATGAATATGTGTCTCTTGATGTGTTGTTCGAGTTCCAATTTGTCATTTTCCTGTGGTACTACAAAATGATGTCTCCACCCTGAGAGCTGCCATAATGGTGTCCGTGAGCAGATTGTGTGTCGAGTTTCACTGGTAAATACACAGATCTTTTGTTGTTTACTTATTTTTGGGGAAATTGTTCTCAAATATACAGTAATGACATTAATGTCAGAAGGATTTTGATGAAAGGGAGAGACAAACCCTTAGTTACAGAGTGAGGCCAACAAATGCCTTCTGAATATTGTAATTAGTCATGAGAAAGAAGTAAGACTGTGGTGACCAGCTATAAAACAGACACAAAATACAATGTCATATTTTCTAAATTTTGCTTCAAATGAAAAACAATGTCATGTACATAGTCATTTATTATTTTTTTTCATATTAGACTTTTCTTTCTGTTTTTATTGTATTACAGAAACTCAACTTACTGTATGAAAGTGTCCATTTCGCTGACGGTGGGTGAAAATGACACTGGACTCTGCTACAACTCAAAGATGAAATATTTTGAAAAAGCTGAACTTAGCAAAAGCAAGGAAATCTCATGTCCTGAAATTGAGGATTTTTTATTTCCATTTAGGGAGCCTGAAATTCTGTGGTATAAGGTAAGGAATGCAAGAGATTTATAGCTTAAAAAATATATTATGTATATTATGTTCTTATGATTTTCTTGATCTAAAAGAATCATGAAGCTTTTTCATAATTGCTATGATTTTTTAAAATTTTGTCAAGAAAAGACAACAGAACCAATGATAGAAAAGAGTGAACTAATTGAGAGATGAAATTCAAATAGTTCCTTTGGTAAACTTTATAAGATACCTATGCATGCTTTACCTGAATGAACAGCTTAATTTTGCAGAATAAAATTCAGCAAAGACTACCAAAAGTTTGCTTTCTACATATATACTTAAGGTTATATTTGCATATATAATTTCATTTTTTTAATCAACTTTATTTCAATATTCTGCACAGATTTCTAGATCATTACTTAAGGACCAACTTCTTGCAAATAGCATTGCCTGTGGGCAGTGCAGTAGAATCAATTATGGTATACAAGACTATGCTACCTAAAAAGTAAAATTTAATGGCCTGAAAAGTTAACGTCCACATTAACTGGTGGCATATCTAAGATAGGAGAAATGTAGCCAACGATTTGCTTATTCTCATCTTGGAATTTGTGTCTGTAATAAAATATTTTTGTAGGTTAAGAATGCACCTTTTCTAGGTTCAGAGAGCGTTAACTCAAAGATGTTTTTAGAAAGAGATATACAGCATCCTTATTTCTCCTCATTCTCATTTTCTGTTTCTCTACATTTTTAAATTTTTTTAATTTGAATTAAAAAAAGAACATAATTATCCTCTGCAGCCTGAGCTGCTGGTAATATACAAGTCATAGATTGCAGACATAAATGTAATGGTAAATACGTAAATTGAATAGGAGCCACTCAGCAAACTAATGTAAAAGAAAAAAAACACCAAAGGAATCAGCTCCCTTTTCTTGCCAGAGGCATAAATATCAAATCAGCTGATAAAATTCTTTTTAATCAACACCTAAATAGACTGTATTTTTAGATATTTAGTCTATATAACTTTATAACCAGCCTGGGCTCTTGCCTAGCCACCTTGGCTTTGGGTAGCATTGTCTACAGTGGTCCAGTTTAAGGGTAAGAATGCAATCACTGAAGTTTTATATTCTCTTTAAACAGGAATGCAAGTCAAAGACGTGGAGATCAAGTATTGTGTTTAAAAAGGACACTCTTGTCATTCGGGAAGTTAGAGAGGATGACATTGGAAATTACACTTGTGAGCTAAAATATGGATTCTTTGTTGTCAGAAGAACTACGGAGTTGACAGTTACAGGTAATTACAGGCTCTTTCTGTCTCTTTCATTTAAAATCTGAATATTGTGGTTCAAGTTGTGTGGTTTTGGGTCATTATACCATTTGCACACAACTTTGCTGCATGCCTAGGTATGAATGGTTGATACATTAAAACTGCCCTGAATACTTCATACTTCGCAGTGGTATCTGTAATACCTTGACAAGTCCGAGTTTTGATCTGTTCCAAAAGCTTGTGGGCAGCTCTTTTTTTTTTTTGTTTTGTTTTGTTTTGTTTTGTTTTGTTTTGTTTTGGAGTGGAACTTGTGGTCAAAGAAGAAGTAAATTCAGAAAGCATGACCTCTGAGAGAAAAAAAGAAATCATTAAGTCTATCCTACTCTGTCATATGATTAAATTACTTGGGACATATAAATAGGTGTAGCCATAACTCTATAGTACAAGCTCTAATTGTCTTGGGACATGAGAACAGCTGTAGCCACAGCCCCAGAGCAGTAGCTCTGTCCTGGTGAGACCATTCCAAGTGTGTGACAGGTGCTTAAGCAGCGCATGATGAGGGACAGGAGCATTTTTCCTCCGTTATTCTCTCCCCACTTTCTTTAGTTTATAGTTCAAGAACTTCCTGCTCTCAGTTGTTATGGACTGTGGTTATCAATTAACCTATTTTTCATTAGTCTGATCATTTTTTTTTAATCCATTTAGTCTTGGCTTCAAAAACAGTTTGGAGTATCAAGTTCCACATAGTAATTATGCAACATGAATAAACACTATAATTCAGCAAAAAGAAATGGCATAAGATGCATTTAATGTAACCTGCCATTAAGACTACCATATCAATATTTTAAATCCATTATCAATGGAAAAAAGAAACATATATACTCTAATAGTAATGTCCACAGCAGCAGAACGGTGTAAAGAATGGTCCATTGAATTTTTGAATCTTCACCAGACCTATAACCTCCATTTTACAATTATGTAAAACACATAGCTGAACATACATGTAAGGTAGAAAACGAGCTTTTACATTTATAGGATTATGATGGAAGGCAGGAGTACATCATGGTCTATGTAATGCGGTGTAGTTTCACGATGTGTTTCCTAAAAGAAGGCAGAGTAAGGATTTTCCTGGCAAATAAGAGGTGAACTAGATCCATGTGGTTGACAAAGAGACTTGGATGTGTAAGTTCTTTCACCTTCAAAATATCTAGTAAGCCAAGAAACAGGTCTTCGGGAATAATTATGTGGATTGTTCTTGATCCTTGTTTTGTATCTAATATATAAATCTGAGTCACACCAGCAACTAGTAACAAACTTATGTTAAGCATTAAGTTGAATTGCAAGTTTCATTCATTAAAGTTTCCTTTAATGTGCATTATTTTGTTTCCTGTTTCAATGTATCCCATTTTCCCTCCACATTAACAGAAATGATAGTGACTTAAGGAATGCAGTTTTACCCTGTTAGATAAGTCCAGAAATCATATTGTTTATGTTCTTTTGGGAGATGTCATGTAATCAATCATATTTATTTAAGCTCAATAACCAGGATCTCTTTGTTGTTGTATAGCACTGATTTATTTGGTCACTACAGGCAGCCAATTACTGTCAAGTGATTAATCTCACAACAAACATCCATATACTCTGTTTGATTGACTCTGATATAAAGAAAGCAGAGCAAAGTTCTTCAAATATGTGACTTATACCAGAAGGAGGTTGTCAATTATCTTTTGCATTATTTGATACCTGGATTTGTTACTTACATATTCACTGCATCTTTAAGTGATCCCTTCTGTCCCTGTTGTTGGTGCTCTGCTGCACAGCAGTATTTCAACTGTCTCAGACTGACAGAAAAGAGAAAGAAAAAAGGCATTGGAACCAGATTCATGTTACTATTTGTGGGAATAGTTAAAAAAAATGTAATTCATTACTCGTAGTGTAGGTGGGAGTTCAGTATTTAATGTTTAACTAGACAGAGACAGAAAGAGAGTTGGCTGATTTCGATGTGCTAAAAATGAATGAATGCATAGGGAGGGAACTATTCAATTTCCACCTCTGCAGACCCCAGCAGATTTAAGGACAACCTCCAAATTAGTAAACTCCTTTGGTAGTACTGTGAGTCTTCATATTATCTTTATAGTATTATGTGAATAAACAGAGCAAGCAGGTAGATTTACCTACGGTACAACTAATTTTTGTTACACCTGTTCCTCACCACTTCTTCTCTCTGGGTAATTGTGGATGGTCACTCGCTTAAGGGTTCCCTTCTTTTTCCCACACAATGCATTTTGGCAGAATTGCTGCCTTCTACAGGGGAACCTGCTGCTCTTACAGACTATTAACTATGGATGTAATTATATACACACGTTCTTTTCAATATTGGTATTGTATATTCTTGTTATGATAACCTCAGTGCTTTAGACCTTAAATACCTGTGTGCCTCATGGTGAAACATGGGATGGCTCATATTCTGATTTATCGTTAAAGTGGAAAGATAAGAAGGGAATTCACGCATTTTGAAAAAGACCAAACTCACTTAATAGGCTGTATCCATCTCATCTAAGTATAGCAGTTGAAAATCTATAAGCCATGTAAAAAGATATCTTTCCTTCCTTTTAAACAATGGGAAAACAATTGCCTGTTCTTAGCTTAAATTAACTCACTCAATGTCACTTTGGGTACATCTGTATAGTAACAGCTATTTCAGGGCTCACTTTTTTGTTTATTGTCTTTGGGGCTTTTTTTTGGGGTTTGGTTGTTTCTTTTCGTTGATCTTAATGGAAACTTTAAAAATTTTTTTGAAGATCTGTATCTCACACTGAAAAACTATTATTGTCCAAGTGATTTGAATCAATTTCCTAATTGTTCTAAGATTGGACATAGAAATTACCGATTTTGCAAAACAAAAGCTATTCACTGATTATTCTAGCTTGTAACTAATGAAAATATTCACAAAGAAAGCATAATTTTTAGGTTATTTGGTTTGTGGTTATGCAATTAAACATTAAAAAATGTCCTGCAATTTACAAAGTCATTTCTAGGCTTTTATACTTCAGATTTGCAGTTTTTCTTTTATATATGGAATTTTAATTAAGGCATACCTGCTCTCTCTGACATACTTAATTAAGAGTATGTTTAGTACTGGGAAAGAATCCTATTAGAAAAGTATAGTGTTAATTTAGTCATAGTGCTCAACAGGGGTCAAAATTTTCCCTTAGTGATTTATTTAAATAGTAGGTTTAATAATATTCTTTTTTTTTTTTTACTTATAGTACCAAGGCATTTGCAAACTCTTTCCACTTTTGAAGGGTTTCCTTCAGGTCAAATGAAGTCCAGCCTGTATTTGAGAGAGAATATACCTGTCCCCACTGCAATAACATATCGTTCTCCATCATGAACATCATAAAGCAAACAGACCCCATCAGCCTTGCAGTTGCAACATTATTTATTCACTTCCTCCATGACCATTTTAGTTTTGAATATTAAAATACTTCTTCCATTCTCTTAAAAGTAAGAAGACCTTATATCTTGCAGATGGAATCAGAGGTAATCAGTTGGTTCTTAGTCCTGAAGCCTTTCCTCAGAAATACCCTTTATTTTCTTTATTCAATGATTAGACCCCTAGAAGTTCCCTTGAGAACAACTCCTACTGGAATGAGCACAGTTTTAGGTTTACAGATTTCAGCATGTTTACAAACAAGCTATAGGAATAATAAATTGACAGAATAAATTTTTATTATTTAAGTTCAGCCTGCTTGGTTTAAAAAATTTCTTCAATAATCTTGAAAGTGCCAGTTTACACTTTTCCATCTTCAACCCATGACGTTTTTCATCTTTAGTTTTTTAAGGCAAAAAAGATGAATGCAATTTTTCAGTTATGCAGCAGTCAACTCTTAGTGTTGCCTAAAGTTTGGGATATGTTGAATAAGCTTTGTCTCTTTTGCTTTCTGACAGATTTAGTCTTCATTAGCATAGTAGGAAGTCTTAAATGACCACATGTATGTATGTATGTATGTATGTATTTCACGAGCTGAAAAGATCACTGTAAAAATAAATAGTATGAAGAAATAATTGTGAATAAATTATATACCTTGCCTCACAGCTCAGACATGTGGATCTTTTATACATAGCTAGCCACCATATACTGTGAATAAAAAACCAAAAAATCCAAACCTGAAAGGGGAACACACACACACACACACACACATACACTTTGAAGGTTATAGCCTGCTTTAAGTGGACTGTATTCTAACTGGATAAGACAAAATGTTCCCCATTTTTTTCCCAAAAAAAGTTGGCTTTGATTTTTTCCAGGCGTGCTGCTAATTCTCATTCAATATGCTGGAATTCAAAGAGGCGCTGCCATAAGTATGTTCCTCTTTATTTTTAGCAGGTGCTAGGTGAGAAAAGTATTAAAGAGCAAAGAGGGTTGTTTTCCAGGCACTTCGAGCTTTAGCACAAGCTCTGCTTGGTTTCTGAAGTTAATGACAGGGATAAACCATATTGAGTGTACCCAGAGACTCCTTGATTGAGCTGATCCTAATAATTATCAGAATTGATGTTCATTCCTTTTGTTCATCATTAATTTGATTCAATTACAGATCATACTCAGATAGAAGTTTTATTTACCATTATTCTGTGCAAAGGCTAATAAAATATAAAGCAAACAATAGATTCATTATGAAAGCAGCATGTTCAAAATACTAACCTAGCACTTTAAAATGCATAAAATCCTGTAGGTTCGACAAATTTATGGCCGAAGAGTGGGATTAATATTTTTTTTTAATTAGAAATGAGTAATCTTCTTTTATAGTGCATTTTAGTAGGCCTGAAAACAAGGGTCTAAATTAATTTCCTGTGTGCATTTGAGCAATAATAATCAAAACATTATGTAGATGTTTGATTAAAATGTTTTCTATAAATTTTCATTTAACATATTTATTGTAAATGGGTTTAGAGGGTTATTCAAAACCAGCCTCATATGAAGACAGCAATGAGCAAAGCTTTATGTGTTTTACTTCAAAGTGCAGATGATGTCATGTACTCTATGTTATAAATTGAAATTATGAATTAGAAAACCAGCTTCAGCAATTTAGCCAAAGAGGAGGAGCAAAATTTAAGGGGAGAGAAAATTCCAGATTCATTTTCAACCTTGTTGCTGGTGACTTTCTGACATTTCTTGCTTCGTGATATGCTGAATTGGGGTGCTCACAAAGGCCAGTTTTAATTATTAGAGATTATTCCCATAGTAGTCAGGTTAGAGAGAAGATCCTCTAGACAGTAATTCAAAGAAGGAGACAAAGCTGGGTCGTAAAAACTTATTTAATAAAATAGACTCTATGGGCTTTAGAAGGAAAATTCTCTCCATCTCAAAAATAAGACTTGAGGAATAACTTGTTCCCTTTGGGTGATGTGTTTACATGCTTCTCATTCTGGGTAATGTCCTGTTTCATGCACAGCACACCTCTCTTTTTCTGTTATTTACCAAAAGTCCTCCAGGACGTGGCCACTAATAGCTGATGATGCAGTCATGACTTCTGCTGGAGTCCTGTACTCCCTGTGAGCAATATGGTGCCAGTAAAGTTAGGGGTGTGTTTTAATAATTGGTAAGAAATAGAAGAAATCTTTGTCCACAATCAAAATTAAGAATTCCACTTAAATTAATAAATTAGATATTATGCAAGAAGTGCAGTGCATTGATGTGCATACTATTGTTAAATTTATGACAATTTTGCTTCTTTCTAACCATAGTGTTATTATTATAAACCTGATGTCTTTTTAAAGTTATACTTTTTTTTCCCCTGAAGATGTTGAGGTTTTTTTTCAATTTTGGCTTTGTTTGTAAGGCTAAAGACTTAAAGGTTAAAGTAATAACTCCAAACAAATCTGTTTTTTTACATCAGGTGAGAGAAAAAAAAATAGGGAAATGACATTTCCAAAAGTTATGAAAATTCGTTTGTGCGAGTCAGTTTCCCTTTCTTCATGAGTCATATGAGAATACTGAAATAAAAACAATGTGAGTGGATGTTGTTACCATGATGGTGCTTCCCATTGTTTCAGTTTAGTGTAGAGAAGATGAACTCCATTCTACAGAGAGAAAGAAGCTACAGACAAAAATATTTATCACAAAAATGTTAGTGACTACTAAAGACATAAAAGACGTATAAACCCGCAGCTCAATAATATCTCACAAAAATTAAATAAATCTGTTGTTAAGGCACCCAAGACACTTGTTAAACAACCTTTAAAAAAGTAGATAAATTACATTGAATGTTAATGTTTCGTTTTATTGCTATGGAATCTGAAGACTTCATTTTACTTTTACGTTCCCCTAGAGTCTGTTAAATCCACCAGTACTGTCCTAACCAAGCATTTGTCATTTCCAAAGCTTTTCTTATACTGCTTTAGATAATTTATATGTACAGTGGCGTCTTCCAGGATGGTACTTTAATAAACCAGAGTATGAAATGTACCAGTACAATAGCATATAGACTTTGTGTTGCCCCCATCCAAAAACAATCTGTACACACTCTTAGAAACAGTCTGTACACAATTAGAATAACTGAATATTTAGCTTTAAAATGGAGAGCACTTTTCCAATGCTTTCAGTGTTTTTCAATTGGCTTAGGCAAGCTCTAAACTCAGAGCTACTAAGCAAAATGACAGTGATAATACATATGTTCAGGGAGACATTCCAGACAATATATGTATCTTAAATAGCTGCAATTGTTTCTAGAAGTAGAATTTTTTTTTAACAGAAGAAAAGAAGCCTTATTTTAACTGCAGCAGTATCACATGGGGACAATGTTAACAAATTAGTGGTCTCAAAATCATTTAGAAGGTATCTAATATATATTCCACTCTATTAAAATAGTAAGCTCTCTTAAGAGCCTCAGAAATATTGTCATTTTGTGTTCACCACGCCCCAAGGAAGAAAAAAGGCTTTTTTCATGCTGTTGTCTCACAGTATTAATTAATCACCCAAAATATCTTAGTATATAAACAATAGAAAAACAGTGCATATCAAATTTAACAAACAAGTTTTACTTGGAATTCTATTACAAGTGTGAATCTTAGTTTCTCTGAGACTGATGTCCATTTGCCCACTGACTTAAAGAGTCAATATTTCATTTTTTGACTTTCCGGTTATGAAAGATCAGAGCTGATGTTAATTTCAAAAATTGAAATCAGTTTTTTAAAATTCCAGCTCTATAAATCGCCTTGATGTTTTATTGGTTATTCTGTCATTCAGTTTATTTCAATTAATGAACGTAATAATTTTCTAAAGGTAATTTAAATATTCTTTCTTCATGCTTTAGTAACAGGCAAAATGCATGGTAGCTGCATAGTGGCCCTCCTAAACAGGATGAACAGTAAATTAATTTTTTTTTGTACCATAATAAAAAGGTAAAACATGCCCATCTATTTCTACATTTCTCTAAAGTACAGATTTTAATTTTGAATCTGTCTGAAACTACAGTTCTTCCCAGTTTACTCACTTTGGTGAGCAGTTTGTTTCAGTTCTTACTGGAATAAGTTCAGGTAAAATACTTAATGACTTACTGGAAAAACTACAGGGCTAAAAGTAAGCAGTCAACAGAACTAACTGTATTCTAGGGTACTTTATCTGAAAAGTTTAAAAATTAAAGATGTGTGAAAGGGAATAGAAATTACTAAATAAAAATTGAATAATAATTTAACTTCTGATGCTTTACTTATCTATGTGAGAGCTTAATATAGGAAAACAATTTTACCAGCTTGTTTTTTTTTCCTGTGAGAATGTGATAAAACACAATAATTGTTTGAATATGAAAAAGAAATTGGAACCAGCAATGGCATCTTTCCATTTCTTTAATGCAGTTTTTCCTTTTGCTTTGGAGTATTATATTCACATCCAGAACTAGATTAATTTAAAAATATTAGATATAACTTCATAGAAACATGACTGAAGAGTGATAGATATCAGTGAATTTCCTCCACATTCTTTAAACAAAGTGAAGACAGAAGAACTAGAATAGAGAGATGGCTGTGAGTTTTCTCCCCTTCTAAATCATTCTGTTTCACCTCACTGCATTCTTCCCATGTTAGACAAGAGGATTATATTTCTCCAGACACATGATACGACAGCAAACATTCCCAGTCCTTAATAAGCTCTTTATGGAGCCACTAGTCCCACAGCATAATTTTACTTAAGTTGTGGAAGGTTTATTTGTGGTGAGTACATGATTTGTTGTGTGCTTCTTTTTCCTAGAGGTAAGACTCGTCTCACCTAAGTTTAATATTTACACCCCCTGGCAGAGGAGCTGGCTGCTCTTCCTGGCAATGCCATGGCATGACTGATATCCTCTTTATGCCAATGCACTGAACATCAGATGAGTTGAGTTTTACAGAATTCCACTTCCATCTCTTGACTGTCCAAGGGCTTTAGTTGACAAATTCAATTTATAATATAGGCATCTAAATCACGTTAATCCTGCTTTAACGTCTCGTGGTTTTTATGGTTATAACCTTTGGAAGTGGTAAGCTGGTTCTACATAATATTTTTGTGTTATAAAACAAGCACAAAAATTCATGTCAGCTTTTCAAAGCAGACAAGTACAAGTCTGTAGTAGAAATATTATTTGTTTTTTAAACAAGATGTGCAGCTGGGAGAGAAAAAAAACCACAAGTGTTTGGGTGTACAAGGCTGTCTTTAGATCTCAGGGGCTTAATATACCAGTTGGTCTAATAAAATACATTGCTTCTACCTTGTTATGTCTAAAGCAACATTACTGTTATTATTTTTCATGGTATTTCAGTTTTCTTAGGATGGAATCACAGCATGCATTTCTTTAAGCTAGCTGCAGTGTGCAAAATAAGTATAGGGCTTTTTATTAAAATATTGCTGTTTTGATTAATTTTGGCAGTTAGCATAAACTGAGCTTCAGATGTAACACAGAGTTTCCCTTTTTTATTCTGTGCTTGCTTTGAAGGTGATGATTGTGGCTACAAGACAACTGGAAGCTTTCCTTTTATATTTCACTATTTTCTATTCAATGCAAACTAAACATAAAGAAAAATGAGTAGTCTTTGAAAACAAAGGTTTTGGTTTGAGAGCTGCAGTAAACAGAATAAATGTTTTATTAGAAAGTCGGTGGGTTATGATGCTTCAGTGTAAGGATGGTAAATTTATTTTAAGCTCCTATTTCTGTTCAGTACTTACGCATACCTTCTAACAGGGCATTTTTAATGTTGCTATCAATAGTCTTTAATGTCCAGGTGGGTAAAGAACCTGAGGAGAGAGGTGATTTTTGTTTTCTTGTCATATAGCTCTGCCACGAAACCTTGTCTCTTCCATGCACAACCAAGAGAGAAGTGCAGCTTGCCATGAACATCTGGTTCCTCCACAGCTTTGAGCCTGGCACTAAAGCCCAAGCACCCGCTGCCTTACGGCATCCCATGCTGGCTGGACCTGTCCTAACATGTCACCCCCTCTGACTCTTTCCATTTTCACTGAAAGGCTTCTGTCTTTGTGTTTTGGAGTTGGTAATTGCCTCTCAGTTTGTGATTTCAGTGGCCCAAACCATCCTCTCTCAAAACCTCTTTGCCCAGCCTGCCCCATGAAAGCACAAACCAGCGACACACCCTGGGTCTTGGTGTCACACCTAAGCCATGCAGCAGCAGGAGGTCCCACTGAGGGAGGCACCCTGGCTCCCCACAAACCCTGCTCTGGTTGTTCCTGCCCTCAAGCAAACCTGCCCATCCTGCCCTGGGTATAACTCAGGCAGAGACAGCACAAGATCTAAGGCTTGGGAAGAAAGGCAGCACAAAAATAACCCCTGAGATGGAGGCAGCAGGGACCACTGCTCCTGCAGGGCCAAAGCAAGCACCTTCCCAGCTGGCCACAGCCTCCAGCCCAGCAGCCACCCCTCCCTGCAGTGGCAGAGCATTGCTGAAATCCTGTTTTGAATTTTCAGACTTTTCTTCCTTCAAAACAATTCCATTAGTTTTTCAGAATTTTTGAGCTAGCATTCAGAATTCAAAAAGTCACTCATGAATAACTAGGCAAAGGGCAAAAAATGCATTGTGATAAGCTAATTTAAATAGAAATAGGCTCATTCCTTTGTGTGGGTTGCATATGCTTTTTTATTTTTTTAATTTAATATCTAGATTTTTTGAGTAAATTCAGTTTTCTGAGGAGCTACTCTGACACCACCAGGAAAAAAGAAAAATTAAGACTATGTGAACTCTTTGTCATTTTCATAGAGCTAGCAATATCTAGAATTTTTGCCCACATTTGAGCAGTGACAGTTTAGTGGGATGAATGGGAGGGCAGGAAAAGAGATTTAGGAAGATTGCAAAAATGTGGATAATGTGACATTTAGTGGAGATTATGTAATCAACACAGGAAAAGCATTTATTTTTTCCCTATTCCCGTGCACAAATAAAAAGCTGTAAACTTAATAGGAAATAGTCCTAGGCAGCTATTTCTCTTACTAAGAGAGGCTCAAAAGACTGAAGAAAAATGCTTGAAAGACCTAGTCTGGCTTTTGAAAAGTCAAGGACACTTCAAAATGCTTTTGCATGTGTTCTGTAATGTCACATTCTAATATATTATAAATGGTATTTGGCAGATTACATCTCATATTTTCAAAAGCTAATGTCTGTGCTGTTCTGCTCTAGGTGTCTTCTTGTCTATGTGGTTCAAAAGCATCTTTGTGATCTGTCATAGTAATTTTGATATGCACATAAAGCTGAGAGAAGAAGGATTTATAAACTCCACTCAGAAAGATATACAGGTAGAAGTGCCTGCTAGGGTGTGGACAGAAAGCGTAAAGCACTGAAGATGCCTTACTTTAGACTATAGAATATATAAATTTGAATAAAATATTATAAATACAAGTTCAGGGTCCTGTTCTTACTTAACAGTTCCATAAGACACATCATAACTGCCAGTGTTGAGTTTTTATGATTTTTGAAAACAGCAGTTCTTAACAATGTTACTTAATTGAAAAATAAAACTAACCCAAACAATATAAATTATGGGCGGGTTGGGTCTTACAGGTCAAATTAAAAGACTTTCATGACTTGAAAGTTTTCTTTCCATTCTTGAATGTATGGCAAAGTCACTCCTCTAAGAAAACATGACAGCTGATCTGGTTCCCTTATTAAACTGAGTGCTTCAGAGTATCAAAGGGCAGAAAACTTGCATTAACTTGATTAAAAAATACCATACAGAGTCAACAGAAAAATGACGAATTTACTTTTGGTATTTTAAAAGGATTTTGTGGGCAGAAAGGAGAGTTTTTTAATAAGTAAATTGTTGCAGAATGAATAATTACATGTGTGGAAGGTCCTTATGGTTCCTATTCTTCCTTATAGTTCCTGCTCTTCCTTATAGTTCCTATAGTTACTGGAAGAGTAAATAAAATGAGTAGAGTAATGCAATTCTGATTCAAAAACTGAACTGGAGGTGGTCTTAATTCTTCGGTTTTTTATGGCAATTGTTAGCATCTAGTTAAATTAACTGAACTACAGTCACATTTTCAGGATATGGATTGTATCTTCAACATGCATACAAAAAGGGTATTTATTTTGTTAGAGGCCTTACAGCATTACCAGCAAGTTAGGATGGAAATAAATTGTTTTCTGCAATTTCAGTCATTAAAAGAGAAGAAGCTAGGCCAGTGCTAAGCCTGTACTGTGTAAAGGATTTTGAGAAAAGAGAAAATCATTTACACTGCACTGGTGGGCTGTTATGTTAAGAATTTGAAAGAGGGTGAAAAGTGTACTCATCTATAGCTAAGAGGCATTTGGTGATTTTTTACCTAATCAAATAAAAACCATAGTCACATGACTCTATTAAAATCACTTATACTTCTTGTACTTTTAATTATAAATATTTAAG
>VZRQ01003727.1:179121-265396 GCA_013397975.1 Machaerirhynchus nigripectus
ATCTTTGAAGAAATATATGGGACTTTCTGCCTTGGAAGGAAAATAAACTTTTAACAAGAGAAAGATAATTTTAAACTCCTGCTATATTTTTAGGAAGCTCTGCTATGAGATAAGAGGCAGACTTTTACTGCCTATAGTAATACACCAACTCTTTTTCCTAAAAAGGTTCACAGTTTTGCGGGTAGCAGGGGAAGAGTAGCTGTGAATTCAAACCAAGGCAGTAGAATATTTGTGCATAGCGCATTTATTTAAGACAAACATATATTTCTTTCTACTGTGCAAGGGGGACCTGGGAAAACTGCAACAACACACGCCTAAAGATTTGGGGTGTATGGGAGAAAATGAATATGCAAATATGAAAGGAGCAGGAGACTTCCACCAGTAGAGATGGGAAAAATAGATATAGAAAATGCAGTGATTTTTTTTTCCTACAGGAAGCCAATGTAAAAGCAATTATGATTTTCCCTACTGTGGGAATCTGTACCATTTTTCACAAGATGGTATTGACACTAAAGACTGGTGAGGTAGTCAGAAGTTCTGAATATATTTAAGTGAATACAGTTGTATCTGTCATCATGAATGGCTGCTATAATCACAGCTTTTGAACCCACGGTTGGCTTCCACAATCCGTGGTACAATGGAGCTCTTCAGAACTACAATGGTTGTTGACATTCCATTAAAGAAAACAGTATAAGTGGAATGAATATGCTTAAATTTCTTTTTACTCTGTACAACTGATTTATAAAAAGAAATAGCAGAGGAAGAGAAAAACAAGACAAACCACTGTGAAAAGTAATTAAGGATATGAATACATGGGAAGGGTAAAATACTGTTACAGCTATAGTAGAGAGTATTTGGCACTCTTTAAACTATTAAAATGGATTTTTTTAATTGAGTATTGCTATATCATTAGGATTGACAGAGCTATTGCACCTCACTTTTTCTAATTTTTGTTAAAAAGTAAGGTTATGTAAGGCTTTTGATTTATCATTTATGTACCAGCAGGCTGTATAACAACTGTTATACAAGAGTTGTTCAGTTTAAGCTATGAGTAGTTAGATTCGAACTACTGAGTAATTCAAAGGTGATGGATATTTAAATGTGTGCATTATACATTTTTGTATATATTAGCTGGTGATGAATGTACCCTACCTGCGTCTCACTGAGATGATGCTTTCATGAAAGTTTGCTGCCCAAGTTTGTATAGAATGATTCAGTGAGAACATCAGCCAAAAGCAGAGCTAGTCATTCATTTACTTGTTTAAAAAATCGTGATTTCCCTCTCCCCCTCCAAAGGGAGTTTTCAAAAACATTTTAGAATTTATATGAAATCCATTGAAGAGCTTTGCCTTTACCTCTCAGCTTTGCCTTTACCTGTCATCATGAAATACTTGGACTGCAGCATGCAGCCTTTTCCTGTCTGAAAACCTTTATAACTTTTGTGCTCATTCTAAGGAACGTAGAAAGTGAGAGGCTCCAAATTGCCTTTGAAGCTATTACTGTGTAATCCACTGCATGATGTTCCTTTACTTGCTCAGTTGCTTTTATTCTAGAAATGGCATGATAGCAAAATAAACAACACTGTCAGATAAATAAACCTATTTTTCTCCCTCCCTAAGGTTATGTTAGCCACCTATACAGACATGTGAGAGATATCTCTGCATCTTATGCACAGATGCTAAACAATATTGAAATATAAATG
Organism: Machaerirhynchus nigripectus; assembly: GCA_013397975.1. Lineage (NCBI taxonomy): Eukaryota > Metazoa > Chordata > Aves > Passeriformes > Dicruridae > Machaerirhynchus > Machaerirhynchus nigripectus. The sequence continues at coordinate 180,824 of VZRQ01003727.1, forward strand.
CATGAAGAATACTAGAGTAGGTTTTTTAAAAGCTAAATTAACGTTTAATTTGGCTTCATTATACAAATAATCTGTTGCAGCCAGTAAGCCCTCCTCCCCCTGCTGCACTGAATAAAAGCAGAAAAACTTAGTTAGGAAAAATTAGAAATACTTTTAATTATGTCTGCTAAAATTAAGGTGGGACTTTTGCATCCACATACCAAATTGTTTTTAAATAACCTTGACTGTCCTTTGGGACTTGATCCACATGTCTGGTACTTCACGAAGCATTGTTAAACAGGTTAGAGTGCAAGCTGAAAATATTGAACTTGTGAGTCTGAAGGAGCTTGACAACTGGACAAGCATTTAGAATTCTTCTAATCTTTTTTTCATATGTCATCTGTAAGAAAGTGAATACTTACATTATAAATCAGGCTTTTAAAAATTGCTTGCTATTCTCTATTCTCTTGTTTTCTTTCTGGAATATTTATCTCTGCCTAATACACCAGGAAAAATTAACTAAAATTATTTAGAATCTCTTTTTTTTCAGAGTTGTGAGTCAAGTCTTAATGGTCAATGAAATACGAATGCAGAAGTAAATGAAAAAAAATATAATTGAGAACTTAAACTGTGTGGAAGTGAAGAAATTTGGGAGGAGGAAATCTAAGAGAAGGCAGATATTGCAGCAAATGAGGCTGAAAAACTCTTAGTAATGCTAGTGGCAATTAACTATTAGGATGTGCTGCCTGAAAGATCACAATATTCACAAAGTCTTTTTTTCTGAATGACATAGTTTTGTTACTTGCACAGCAGCTCCATCAAATGATGATTTTTGTGACACTGCTGGAGTCTGTGAAATGTCACCCCTGTCTGGCAGTCATTCTTGAAAAACAGGCTGACCAACAAAATAAATAAAAACAGATTCTGAACAGCTACTGCAATACTGCATTACAAGAGCAGCCATAGGCAGGAGCTTTCTGGGTGTGTTCAGACAGGTCCAGGCTTGGAGATATTTAAAGAAAAGCAACTTTAGTTTCACTGCTGATGAATTCAAAGACTCGGAACTCCAAATCTCTCTTAATCTCTCAGCCATCAGTACTAGACTCATGAGAAGAGGGACAAAAAGCCACTAAATTCCTGTTTATAAATTAACAGGCATATCTCATTGTGATTCCTGTCTGGCCATGTCTACATAACAGAAAATGCCATTACACTCAGCAATAAATGGCACCCTCTTTGGTAATCTCAGAGAAAATGAGACTTGAATAATTTTGGAGGCGGCACTACCAGCCTCACTATTAGGCAGAGTCCCAAAAGTACATTAGAGTACAGGGAGAAGGAAGAAACCTCTCTGCTCTGGTTTGTAGATAAAGAAAAGAATTTGGTTTATGCTACTCAGGATAAATAACTTCATTTGAAATGAAATGGTCTCTGTCTTTTTTCTAGACATCTTTCAATGGTTTGCCTGCGGCTGATATAGAAAAAATAACTCTTGAATGACAAATCAAGATGTTTACTGAAGTGTTGCCTAGATGCAAATTTTTTGGTTTTTTTCATACAGAAAAGAAGAAAATTGGACTACCTGGGTTAGAATTTAATTTAAATGTGTTGATCCCTACTTAAGGAAATACCCAAATTACTTCTAGGCAGTGGTCTGCCTGAGGATCAGCCAGAGTTAGGCTAAACTGCAAACATTTATGTAGAAAGACTGTGATGTATTCTGCTCAGCTTGTGCAGTGTGTCAGCTTTAATATTTGTTTAACCATGTTTTTAACAGTTGATGAACTTAAGGGTCTTTTCCAACCTAAATGATTCCATGAAAATATCTGTGATATTCTCTTATGTCACTACAGGTTCCCTTCAGCCCAGCCATATTTTGCAGCCACATAGTTCAGCAGCTGACAGTAGGTATCAGTATCAGTGTGTGCACTAGCTCTTGACAATAGCCTGAAAAGAAGGTGATTCTTTGCTCTCTGCATTTTAAACCATCATTGCTCTATCATGATCCCAGACTTAACTTGGTATTCTCTGAAGGTGTAATTTCAAATAATATTTTGCAGGTTTAAAATTAAGTTGGAGACAGTTATCATGAGACCACTATGGTTATATATATATTTTAATGGTATTAAACTCATTAAATTGTAAGTCTTTTTGTTTAAATCATGGATAATTGTTTTCAAATAGCAATCCAAAGGGTAAAAATCAGTATTTGCACTCAGAAAGGCAGTATTACTTCAAAACAAACAAATAGAACCCCACCAGCTAAGAGGAGAAGTTAGTGATAGCCTGTTCTGCCCATCCCAAAATGTGAAAGGAAAGCAGAACACTTTCACTCTGCTGTCAGTATCCTGCCCAAATTTCAAGCCATTGCCTTTAAGTTCATGGCTGCATTGCACTTCTAAAGCTCCTATCTCATCAAAACTGCTACAAAATTAAACACAACTTGGCTCTGAGAGCCAAGACAGACGTTGGAATTTTCCATAAAGGTCAGCTGAAATCTTCCTGTGCTGCTACCAGTCTCTCTCCCTGCTGGATCTCAGGCTGCCCACAGCCCTGCTCCTTGAAGGTGAGCTGTGCAAAATGCTTTCCAGCAGCACCCACTTGGTAATTGTTTTTCTGTCTAAAGTTTCCAGTGCTTCTAAACTAGGCAGCATGTCAAACTGGCAGTGAAAACTCTGCAGTACACGGTTGCCTGTGGCTGTCAAACTTCCTGGAGTGGTGTTGGCAGGTAAGAGCCTCTCATTTCTAGCTAATCTAGATTTTTCTAGTAAGTTGTAGCTGTTATGAAGACAGGTTGGATGTGCTGGGACCAATCCTTAGCTTTGTACTCAGTCAAATGAAGAAAATATTCTTGAACACATTTCCCAATTTCTTTATTACTAATAGAGGCATGCCACACTTTGTGTGCTTGTCTTCCCAGTCACAAACTCTTCTGATGACATTCTGAGGGACAGAAAAGTCTTCAGATACTCACTTCAGATTCTGTAATTCCAGCTTGGTTCACAATTTTATTATATGCCAAACAGCATTTGGACATCAAAGTAATGCATCGTTCACCCTGAATGATTTATAGAAAGACTGTTTTTCTTTTAAAGGTAAACTAGCTATTTAAAAAAAAATGTTTTGAAATAATACTGCTCTGAGTTTCGTAGCTGCAGACATAGAAAAGGACACCTGTGAAATATGTAGAGCCACAGGAGAGGTAGTTGCGACTTTATTTACCCAGTAGGTGTTGTCTGGATAATAGTGTGGGCTGTGGTTCCTTTCTAGATCATCGTTCATGGGAAACTTTCATTAGCCCCTCACTGACCATCACACCTTTTTAAGAATTACATTCCCTTCCCCTCACACTACAGTGAAAAGGTGGGTCAAATGGGTCTGTCATTCTGCTTCCCCAGGAGGTCAAGGCTTCATGTCAGAAGATGCCTCTCTCTGCCTTAGTGCTGCTTTGTAACAGAAAAGAATTATCCATGAACTAGGACTAATCTGTCCTTAAACTCTGACTTTTTGTCATGTAAACCTTTCCTCTCTGACTCTTGCTTGTCAAGGAACTAGATAACTAAGGAAGTGAAAAATAGGCACAAGATTCCCAGAACCATATATGTATACATAAGTACACACAGGATACAAGGAAGCAAGAATAATGGTAAGTTGTTCAGACCTGAAACATTAATTCCTATGAACCAAAATTTTCCCCTAATTTTGACCCAAACTGAAGACCATGTCTGTCCTGGTCATCTCTGGTGCTAGTCATGATACATCAGGTTACCATTTCTAACTGTCAATAATTCTCACCTTTGACGTATTAACTAAAAATTTCGGGTTCATTCCAGTGATTCCCTTTGCTACACCACTGCTGCCTTGTTTGGAGTGACCTCCCAGAAAAATAAGAACTATGAAAATAAAATTGTTTTGCTCTGTTCTATTTTGATTGCACTGAAATAAGTTTGCATGAATCAGATTAGAACTGTGTTCACCTGAAGGACCAGTCCACAAGGAAACTGGAGTAGCACTTTCCATTGCACTACTGGTCTTTTAAAATTTGCTTCTCAATTCCTAAGAAAATAAATAAGCTTTTTAAAACATGGAAGGAGCTGATTAATAATAATAATTAAAAAAAAAATAATCACTTTGGAAAGAGACTGTGAAGCAAAACAGCCCTAGAATGACAGTCTATTCTTTCAAAACAGCTTATCTTTTAGCCATTCACAAGTTTACAGTTCTTTGCCAAAAAAAAAAAATTTAAAAAACCAAAAAAAAAGTAGAAAGACAGAGGAAAAAAAAAGACATGAAATTGGGGTAAATACATTTTCTTCAACACTTCTATTCCTTAAAGGATAAATATCTCTATTTCTGGTCCCTATGCGAACATTGTAATAAATGTCATTAACTGTGGAAATACAAAGCAGAAGCAACTGCTTGGAAGTAGGAGGAATATTTCCTCTGCATTTGGCATTTAAAATAGGTCTCAGATTGGCAAAAGCTGATAGGCTGCAGCTGATATAGAGATATTATCTATTGCTGAAATTGTTTCTAAAAATAATCATTATTACAGAAATTCCAAGAAAGTTTGTTGAGTTTTTTGTTCAGGGTTTTTTTGTTTGGTTGGTTTTGGTTTGGTTTGTTCTTTTTTTTTTTTTAACTCTCTTTGATTTTGAGCTAATACTGTTATTGGAAAACTATGCAGCTTGTTTTCCAAGCAGTCTCTTTTCTGATTCCTTTCTTTGAGGTGTACATGTTCAAGTAAAAATGACGAGGCCAATATATTTGGGAGAAAAGGAGCATGAATTTGTGTATAATCTTATCTGTATTCTCAAAGAAGAGAAATTTATACTTACAAACATAGGATGGCATTAAAGGCCCCTTTGACAGAAGCTTCCACCCTATTACTCTTTCTCAGGACCTGAGAAATGATGGTTCTTTCTTCATAATGAGAGATGAAGGTCAGTAGAGTGTTTCCTCTCTGAAAAGAATTGAAAGCTACTGCCTCTCAGATGAATGTAGATTAGTACATACTTTATGGAAGAAAAGTCAATTTTAGGCAGCAAGGCTGTGGTTTGGCAAGTCAAGCCTCACTGACATGACTAATTATCTCCTTATAAACACTGAAATTACTACCCAGTATGTGTCAGAATTATGTTTCAAAGCGTAATGATCCCTAGGCATAATTGTGATTTTAGATCAAGTTTACCTGTAAGGGAGAAAAATTTCTCATAAATTGCTTTTTTATATTGATATCCATGCTATAGTTGCCAGCTTCCTTCATGAGGCATTTCTGTCCATCAGAAGCTCCATTCTCGGAACTTCCCTTAGAAAAATATATTATTCATGCAAAAGAATCTTTAAAGGTTTGTATCGATATGAGACTGTTTTATTTTTTAGTTGGCACTGGAACTGACTTATGTTTGCATCTATCAGTTACTTACAGCATATCTTGATCCTCTCTGGGGAAATACATCTGTGATCCAACTGACTGGAAGTCCCTGTTATCACAGAGTCTGCTGCCAGTAGCTGACATCACTTTGGGCTGTTACTTAATTTTAGGTTTTCAGTAACTTTTAATGGTGCATGATATTTCTATTTATTTAATGCTTTGTATATTCGTCTTTTTTACATTCCTCATTTTTCCTCTTGTCATCCAGTCTCGCCTCTTAATTAAATCAGAACCAAAGGGTAAATTTAGATTTACTGTAATGACAACATGGATATGTGTTCTGCTTTTGAAATAGTAGGAGTGCATAAAGTAGTGAAAGAAGAAATACAAAACTAGCTCAACTTTTGCTTTTAAATAAGTAATTTAGAGGATAAAAATGGATATATCTTAATGCTGAACATCTTTATTATATTAGTAGTTTCCAGAAGAGTAGGTGTGATGTGACTTACAGACCCAATATATTCTTCTACAAACCCAAATATATAATTATTACTAAGATACTAATTTACTAATGCCAAAAACTTATTGAAGATTTTGTTTTATTTTTGTAAAGTTTTCCTGGTATATTCATCACTCTAACTTAATAGTGTTTCAAGGAATGTAATTAATTTTTTAACCTTTTATGAGCACATTTATCACTTTCTTAAAAGACAGATATCCTGATTGCTATGTTTTTACCATAGTTAGGAGTATTTGAGTAATTCTGAATACTTTGAATTAAAATTTAAAAAAAAGAAAAAAACCTTCTGTTGCAGTAGTAACTAAATAAGGATTTGTCCTTGTTTGTCTTGGCTTTGTCTTAAGACTGATACTATTGACCAGGTGGATTAAATGTATGTAAAACAAGATGAATAATCAGCTTTCCTTCATGTTCAGTCTCTCCCTGAACACCCAAATAATTTCAAAAAGCAGAATTGCAACACTAATTTCCCAGTAGGTAGAAAACTTAGTGAACAAAACATAGATTTGTAGCCTAAGACATGAATTTTTCATTAAGTAATAAGAGAGTAGTTACTGTGTGTATTTATGTTTTCTCTTAGACAAATGAAGGAGCTACTGAATTCTGCATCGAAGGCAAATGCTGAGAAATTTAAATAGGACACATATTCATACAGAATGTGTTTATTATTGCTTGCATATATCATTTAATATTTAAAAGCCCTTTTATCATGTACTGTAGCTCATGGAAATAAGCTTTCTTCTTATTTTTAGTCTTGGGAAATGGTTTTCAGTTGGAGGATCCTGGGATTTAATTACAGAACTTTTCAGAAGCTCTTCTCAAAGGTACTAATTCTACCCTGAATGAATCCATATCTCCACATTTGGCCTATAGTAGTTAGATAACGAGAAATGAAAGAAATTAATGTCATGACCATGGCATTTCCTGAGAATACCTTTCAGTCTTCTCCTACTTGGAGTTCAGGGAATTTTTGCACTGCTGACGGTAATAACAGTCTTTTTCCAAACTCCATTTCACTTTTTTTTTACAGTTCTATGTACCTTTTAAGCCTCCACAAGATCTTGCAGGAAGGAATTCAGTTCTTAATAAAGCACTGTGTGAAAAATGGTATTTTTTCTTGGTTTGAAACTTTGTTCTGTTAGTAGTTAGTGACTGATTTTATTCTAAGTTACACTGCTGAAAACCAAGGACAAAGCTGCTTTAACAGTTTTAACAGAGGCTTCAAAGAGATGCAGTTGTATGCTATTGAATATTCTGGTTCTCAAATCTAAAAGCATATGATTTTAAATCCTCCAACTAAATGGTAATGCAAAGGATGCTCAAACCAATGAAAATACTTCATAATTCTCAGAGTTACAAACTAGCTCTCAAAAATTCTGCACCATGGGATTTTAAGTTGTTCAAGAAGGATGTAAAGTCAGACTTTGTATGGCTGGAGTGTTTCAATCTGTCAGTATTTATTCTCAGCTTTACTTAGAGTGTTTATTTATTTTACAGCCCCAGAGGTTAAAGCATACAGATAAAATAGGGATCAATTTAAAATACCAGTTGTGTAAGGCAATCACCTAGATACACTCCCAAAGTCTGAAGTTATCTTGAAGACCCTCAGAAGAACTAAATTTCACAAAAGCACAGACAAACACACATAATGTACATGATGGTGGTCAGTAAGTAGCTTTGTCTCACCCGTTTACAGCCATTGGGCCAGAAACCCACCAGTGATTAATCTGAGCTGGTCATCTGGGCTCTTGGCACAATCAGTGAAGGGCTGATTCACACAGGCGTGTCTGTTTCTCGCCTCCTTCCTTCGTTAGGGCAGGCTGCATCCACTCCCCATGGCTGTGGTTAGTGACAGTACATCCATGCAGGGTCAGCAGAAACCACCAGTCGCTTAGAACTGATGGCAGCTCAACTCTTGTAAATGAGATAAAGAGCAGGCTCACGGCTGATGTGCTCAGGTGCTCTCAGCTTTCTACCACTGTTTTTCATTCTGACATTTGCTTTATGTGTACCTTCGTTTTCCTTTGAAAAGGGGACACAATTGTACTTTCATTTTCTTGCTTTTCAGACAGTATATCTCTTTAGCTTGTCCTTTTCTTTTTTTACTGTGTTGAGTTCTCTTGCAAATTCTGCAACATAAATACTGTGACAGTGTTCCCTACCAGATATGCCAGATTTAAGACACATCACCTTTTTTAAAAATAATCATTTTTTCATTTAACCCTTTTTCCTTGTTTCCCCCAATCCAGAAATTAGTAGGACAGCAAACTAAATAGCAATTTATGCATAGCAAATTATTCAGGTACTTGACTATCCAAATCCACAAAATAGTCTTTCAATTCCTTTCAATTCAAAAGGATTTCACATTATTCATCATCAAATGAAGAAAAATGAAGCACCCTTTTTTTTTAATTTAGCAAAAATGACCAACCCATAGTTGTCATTAAGGAAGGCAAAAGAGGTCCAGCATGTGTTAAAACTAGAACAAGTTTTTTCTATGTGATCAGATTCTTCCACTCTACCCTTACTCTCATCCTTGATCCTATATCAGTGTAAAATAATTATAGTAACAGCCTGGAGAGATGTAGGCCATGCACTTCTCATGTAGAGGTGCCACAGAACACAGGAATTAAAGCTTGATCACATAATTACAAAGATCTTGTCATATAAAATGACTACTCCGAAAGAGTATGTTAGGCCAGGATTTGAAACTGATCAACAATTTCCTGTGCTGCTGTCGTACAGCACAATTAGGATGAGGAGAATGCTAATAAGAAATACTCCCATCTGGTAATATGTATCTTAACCTCATTAAACACTCAGTGAATAGAGTTAGGCTTATGTCTGAAAATGAAACACTGATGCCTATAAAATATGCTACTTGATGTGATTAATAGTGGAGAATTTCTGTGATGGAAATATTATATCTGTTCTAAATAAAAGTAGAGGCAATAATAAGAGTTTCAAGGATTAAAAATCTGATATATTTTACTTTTTTGACACTCATAATAAATTTCTTGTATTAGTTTTGCTGCTGAATTTAATATGGTTGGGACCAGAGAATTGGTATTTTCTCACCAGTTTTCACTGACCACATTTTCGGACTGTGACACCATATCTCTGTGTGGTTTCTGCCTACAAAATTGTAAGCAGTACCAAAACATGCAGATTTTTCAGAAGCTCAGCAGGTTTTAAAATGGAAGGTGGTATTAAGAATGGTGCTTAAATTCACCTCTCTCCTCACTATTTTCCTTTGCTGTGCTTAGTTGCATGGGACGGAATATTTTGTCCACAAAGAAGGCGATGGAGAAGTGGTTTCAAAGATTTGATGGGAGCAGAGAGTCAAGTGTCTTTGAAGGTTTCAAAGTATCTTCTTGTGAACCCTGAATTTACCTTCGTCAGTTTTGGAGGCATTACAGTTTACCACTATGTGCTGTCTTTTATCCAAATGTAGTTCATCCTCTTTTATAACAACTGGGTGATATGTAAAAACCTTGATTTTTCAGTAGAATGAAATAATAGAATTTAGTAGACTAAAGATAGTTGACGAAGAGGGTAAATTTTAGTCATTACTCCTTAATAGTCTGGTGACAATGGTATGAGCACAAAAAACTTAGTTTTATCGATTAGTCATCAGTTTCGCTTAACCACTGAACTCCTACTTCATATTTCCAACTGCTGTCTTCTGTAAATCTACCCCCTGAAACACTAAACAGTGAAAGTCTTTTAGGGGGTTCAATCAAATTGCAAAAACTGAGTTTAGATATTGAGATGAGTGTTTAAGAATGGCATGCCTATAAGGAAAAGATTGTCTCACAGATTTTTAGCAACAGTTAATCATTTGCTGAATTCTATTGAACTCTTAGGTGCTGAAATCAGTTAACCAGCACACATATTTTTCTTTCACCCAATAAAGCATAAAACATTGTCAGGAAAAAATGGATTTGAGGTGTCTTCTTTGGCATCTCCATGTAATTCTATTTCAAAACAAATTGGATATTATAGGCTGGTCTCCCTGACACAAAATATTTAGTTTAGGTGCTCCTAACTTGTAAAGCAATAACACACCGCCAGAGACTCTGATGTAATTCCTCACTGGTTCCCCACACAAGATTCCTTTCTGTGTTTTCTTTCTAAACTCGCTGTGCACATTAACATGCAGCAGCCTTCAGCTCCTTTCAATCCAACATAAGTAGCCCACATTTCCAAACTCTCATCTCTGCTTGTATAGTTCCTGATGTGAGATTAATAAGATTTCTTCAGGATCTAGCTCCGTATTAAAAGGAATAGAAAAGATCTCTTCCCAGTGCTTTTTACTGTTTAAGTGGGTGGGAGGAGCATCTTCTGGCTGAACTGCAAAGTACTGAGCAAAGAGCAAGTTTTCCGAATATAAGAGCCTGTTTAGGGTCTGAATGATGTCAAGATGACCCTCTTTCTCAGATAATATTAACAGCAGTGCAGAAGTAGTTTGGGGTTGAAAGTCATTCTCCAGTATGAAATCCAATAAAATGAGATTTGAGGGATACTATTATTCTGTTCAGTGTACAATGTATTTAATATTATTAAGCTCCTATGCTACAATTCTCATTGACTATTCAAATTAAAATTATGATATTATTTAAAGTAGAAGTCCAAAGAATAAGAAGTATTTCCATTACAATAGTGCTATATTAAATATAGTTTAAATATTTTTCCCAACAGTTGATTTATCATTATGTTTACAATTTATGTCTTTGTCAAGCTTTACAAGAAATTTGAAATTTTCAGGTGACTGAAAATAGGATCAAATTAGTAATTCTGAATGGAAACATATGTGCATTTCAGAGATGGTAAAAGTGAATCCAGTATATTAAGTAGCAATAATTTTATATTTATATGGATCCATTGTAATGCATGCTTAAGAACATGAGCTATACTGTCATTTTGGGATGGAAGTTGTGACTCTTTTTTGATGACACCATCTACAGAAAATGGGTTATTGTTTATAAAAAACAATATATCTATTCCTGCTCTCACTGAGGCATGCAGTCTCCAGTAAGGGTCTGTAATAATATAGATGGCTTGGGAAATAATAGCAATAGGTCCCAGAGAGTCATAGAACACTGAGCTTCTTGCTTATTTCTAAACTGTTTCCATGCCCTCCTGAAACATTACATTAAGTCTTCAGTAGTTCTGCTTGAATTTGCCAAGTGAAATAATTTTTACTGCAGCAAAGAAATTTTCCATAAGTATTATAGAAATGTTTAGCAGAAAATTTCCTAATGATAGTTTTCAAACGCTTCATCTATTTTTCCCCTGTGTGTTCATTTGTCCTTACTCTTCATTACTTCTTCTTCTTTCTCACTTAACTCCCACACACAGAGAAAGTCCAGTCTGCAGCACCTCTCACTCAGGCTGGTGACTGGTCCAAATCCTTCAATGGAACTTTCTTTCCTTGTGCTTTGTCATATTGATGATAACACTCAGAAGGGCGTGAAATGAGCACTGAACATTGTTGCTCCAGTTCTGCAACTCTACATCTTCTCAAAAATACGTTCCCATTGTGGGTCAAATGGGTTCAGATGGGGCAGCACCCTTTCATCTACTGTGTCTTCCAAAATACTCTCTGCTGGATCCACCCTGAACTAGAAAGAAATCTTCACATATTATTAACTTTATATATATATAATATATACATATTTAATATATATAGATAATTTATACATGTTAACATATTATATTTGATAAAATTAACCACCTAAATTCTTAAATGTATTTGCAGTACTTCTTAATGGCTTTATGCTAATTAATCCTGACAATATTTTTTGGATAAACATGATGAGACATGACTATAATATTGTTCTTAGATACTTTAGAATACATTAGTGTACCATTACTTTGTAAGAAGCATTTCCATCCCTTTACCTCTCTCATTCCTCTTCAAATCAATTTCTTTTTTTCTGGAAAGGCTGAGACTTCTGAGATTAAATGCAAACAAACTTTGGACTTAGATGAGAAAATGACACAGGTATTTTCACGATTTTATGTATTAGTTAGTGAATACAAGCTTTAAATACATTAATAAACTCTCAGGTATGATATTATCCATATTTTTTTACAGGGACAAACCCATTCATCATTCATTACAAATATTCTTTTACCTTAGCAACAAATTGGAGAAAAACACATAAACCTGTCACAGTTTAATATACCTTGAGACCCAATACCCTTTAAGCCGTTTCTTTTGTAAAGTTTCTTCTTTTTACATGTGAAAAATGAATTAGAGAGGTTTGAATATCTTATTACATATTTTGTAGCATATAAAAAATCAGCAGTACCAATAGAACCTCTTCCACTGAGAAGCAAACTGAAAATAAGTTACAAAATTAAGGGAGACTTACAGTAAAATGAATAATTATGGATACCAAAAATAGAAACTGAATTAAAGAACTTAGTTACATACAAAATATGTTCATACATTTATTTAGAAAACTCCATAGTAAATGTTGTGGTGTTTTTACTGACAATGATAAGAAATTTCAGGACCAGTATTTTAGGTGTGTTGCTGCTGTTTTTGTGCCATAAAATTAAATTGTGGCTACTTCTTAAATGGATGTGACAGAGCAGCTGTACTTTTCTTAGGAAAATAAATCTCAAAAAATTAACTTTAAAAAAATGGGCTTGCCAGTTAAAGTGAGGGATGACTTACTGGAGCAAGCCCAGGCAAGGGCCACAAAGATTAAGGATCTTTAGGATCTGACAGATGAGGAGAGGCTGAGGGGCTGAGAGAGCTGGGACCACTCAGCCTGGAGAAGAGAGGGCCCAGGGGGGACTTATACATGTGCATAAATTCCTGACTGAGCAGTAAAGACAACAGCTACAGACTCTTCTCAGTGGTGCCCAGAGACAGATGAGAGGCAATAGACACAAACTGAAACACAAGAAATGTCACTTGAATATTTAAAAAAAAAAGTGTTCACTATGAGGGTGGTCACACACAAGAACAGGTTGCCCAGTGATGTTGTGGAGTATCCATCCTTGGAGATATTCAAAACTCAAGTGGGCAAGACCTTGAGCAACCTGCTGTCATGGACCCTGCTCTAAGCAGAGGCCTGGACCAGGCAATCTCCAGAGGCACTTGCCAGGATGTGAATAAGAAATATGAATGCCTTTGCTGAACATTGTTCTGTCCCAGGCTTCTTGCCCCATCCATTTCATTTATTTACTGGGAGGCTGCTGAGGTCACTGCAAGCAAAAAATACAAAGGGAGGTAGAAAAAGCACAGGAGTTGAGTTTAGGTTATGCCTGAATATTTTATATTCCTTTTTTATTTGGTGAATTCTTTACTGGCATTAGTAGCCATACACAGGAAAAACAGGATTTCAATGTCATAACAAAAAATAGATGTCTGACAGTTGCATTCAGAAAAATGTCAAGTTAAATTTGACTGTCAGTATAATAGCTTCCTGAATTTTGGTGATGCCAGTTGGAAAAAGATGAAGTTATGTCAGTAGTGGCTTTTTGAAGCTTCACTGAAATTATCAACCAGCTGAAATGTCTGTTGACTGAAGCACCTTTAACTGTGAAAATTATTTAGTCAGCTGATGCACAGAAAGGAAGTACATGCCTGAAAAAAAGTACAGAGAGGAGGTTTAATTACTGCCTGATAGCTGCTGACAATCTCTTTTTGCTGCACCATTCTTGTGACAGCTTTGTCGGCCAGCTCGTGAGTAAGCAGCTGCCTTACTGTGAGAGCCAATGTTCGGCACACTCACCCTGGGCACTTGCTCTTTGGAACCAGCTTCCAGACTAACTGAGCTGCTGGTCTGGACCTGTGTTCTGGACAGATTCCAGCAAGCGTTTGCAGTCTGCCAAATGTAATTATCCTCTGCACTTTTAATTGGCTGTGATAATCACTTCCGGTCTTGTGCAGTTCTGTGAACTGTTGTTAATTGCTTCATTTTATACCAGAGAATCCTGTATTTCAGTAGAAAATGAAATTATTCTTCCCTCTCTTCCTCCCTTTCCCTCCTCCTTTCTCTCTCGATATATGTGTGCATATTTAACACAATTGGTTCCTCTATTACAAGCTCCTGCTAAATAAAAACGGTAATATAGCTTATCAGTTATTTATGATATGTAGTTTAATAATTTTCAGATTCACTGCTTTCCTAAGTATTTCAAAGAGAATGAGAGAGCAGAAAGTAGAATAGCTGATATCTCAGCTCTCCAGCAGGGGAAGGTATGGCATGTTTCCCTTACATTCAGTGGTAGAAGTACACCATAGCTGTGCCACAGATACAGCAGCTTCTGCAGAAAATGCAAATTGTGTGTTGTGCCACCTCTCTGTCTCAGCAGCCACTTCAAAGTCTTTTAAGCCTCTGCTGATGAAACTGATATTTAAAGGGCGCTACCTTAGCAATAATGCAGAATACCTATGAACCTCTGTAGAAAACTTTCAGACAGATTATATTTTTACTGCAAGATAAAATTAAATCAAAATACCAGAGATGACATACATATCAACCACTGATTTGCAGGGGTGAATGTAGGGGAGGCTGGTTGGGAAAAGTAATTTGTTATTTTAAATGGTATTGAAGCTGTATGCCTCCAACACAGTTGAATATACAGGAAATTTACTGCACAGCTTGAGCCTGCAGGTCTGTTCTGAAATTCGCCTGTGTTCTTCCTCCCAAAGATTTAATTCACTCACTGAAACCACATGTTTTGGCTTGAGCTTCTGCATAAGTGCTCACAACAGAGTCCCTAAAGTAAGTCTATTGTGGAAAAAAATAACAGAATATGTCAAAATTCGCAGTCTTGGGTTGGTTTTTTACTATTTCTCTGAAATAACATTGACATTGTGAAGCTCATTTAGTTTCCTTTTTCATTGTTTACCATGACTCAAATCCCAAATGATATTGAGATGCCTGACTTTCAATTCAATCTATATTTACTGAGACAGTAGCTTAGACTGAGTTTAATTTTAGATGCCTATTGCATTTGAGCATATGAGCGTAAATAGTTGTGAGAAAAAACCTTATAAATCATTATTTTATTTTAAAAGAAATGGTATATTTTCCATTAATCTAATATGCATTTGACAATAACCAAAAGTCGGGGCAAATTATTTTTCTGCCTCCTTGGTAACCTAATCTCATTTATGATTTTGGTCATAGATGTACAGCTAAGGACATCAGAACACTTTAATTCTTCATGAACTCAGATACTGGCAGATCTTCTGTATTTTTTAAGCATCTTTAATCTGAGTGAAAATATAGAAGTAGATGCATCATTTTTCACATTTCTGAAGGTTAAATTTAGATTTTTAGCATCACCCTATTTCAGCAATAGTTATAAATGTTCCTCACTTTCATATGCAGCATAAGTATGCAAGAGGGCTGAACGCTATCTCATTTATGGTGCTGAAAAGAAAATGCCTGGAGCACATTTTGCAATATCAACTAGACTGAAGGGATTACTTGATTTGAAGAGAGATGCTAAAGTTTGCAATGTCCTAGTCATGTCAATGAGAAATAACTTTTACAGCTGAACTTCAAAGGTAATAAAAAATATACAAGTTGCCATGCAGTATTAGATATCACTAAATACTGTCCAAAATAACCATGAAGAAACTGCACAAATTTTTTTAACTTTAAATTTATGTCAAAAATTGTGCCCTAAATTTTGACTTCTGAACATGTTAAGACAATTATTGTCAATCTATTTTCTACTATTGATGTTTTATTGTTCTATATCATTGCCCTCCTTGTGGCATGTAATGAAAGTGACACCATCTGATGTTGCACAAGTGCTGAGTGTAACGTTAATAAGCTAATGACCTTTATGTATCTTGCTGATGACATTTGGTGTCAGATTGTTTCCACTTATCTTGGTTAATGGGTAATTCGGATACAGCATGCAGAAAAATGTCATGCTTTGAATATAGTTTGAAGGCTCACTGTCTGAATGGGTCTATTCCTCTCTGTCACTGGAATTTATCAAATTTCCGGGTGCATGACTTCTCATGACAACTATTTAAAAAGCTCATTAACACTAAATATAGTTGATGCATATTAGAAACTCCTCATCCTACAGTTCAGCATCTGTTTATGAATTACATATGGAGATATGAGTAATTGTTTTAACAAAAATTTCACCTCTGAACCACTTTCCCCTGAGTTCATTGTGAATATAATTAGGTCTGCCATACTCTTCTCCCTGTGAGACTGAAGATAAGGCACAGAAAAAAATATTTCTTTGCTATAAAGCTTCTGCTTAAAGATGATAGGGAGGCACTGATGAATTTAGTGCCATTCATGTTCTCTGAACTAGAACTCTTTAAATAATAAAATATCATACAATGTCTTTCTTAAGAAGAACTTGTTTTTTTAAACAAAGAAGGAATAAACCTTTTAAACAAATGCATTATAAGGCACCCACTATAATAAATGGAGAAATGCATCCCATATTCTTCAGTCCCATGCAAACAAGGACTTGGTCATGTACTTCATTTAACCTTTCCGTGGTAATGAATAAAGGAACATGTCTCTCTCTCTGTATGCCAGCTTATATTGGTGGTTTGTAAAATACATTAATGTGACAGTAATCATTAAGAGAACCTTTGTCTTCATGTGAGCAGTTGCTGAAAGATTTTAACTTTGGACTTAATTCAGGGATATATACCTATATATATATGAGAGATATAATTATGGAAATATTCCATATACATGAGTGTTTCCTTCTCAAAAACTCTCCCAAGACTTGGGAAGCAGTCAAAAATTTTTACCACAGCTTAGTTAATTAATATTAACATTCTTGAACTTTGACTGAACTCTCTAAAATGTTCAACAATTTATCTTGTAAAGATGCTTTATATAAGAATGATATTTTCTAAGTATTCTACCTCCATATCTTAATGATGTAGATAACATCAATTTAAGTGGAAATTGCATTATAAGAATACTGGAGACATCATCCAAGATGCAAGAAATTCTGGAAGAAAAATGTGTTACTATAGAGGGCCTTTTTTAATGGAGGGAATATTAAACTCTTGTGAACCTTTTCTAAATCTGGAGGAAATAATGAAACACAGGCTAGAAAAAGGAAGTGCAAACCATGAGGAGAGTTTATACTTGTTTGGAGTTTTTTTCTTTTGCAATTGTTCGATATGCACTAAGTGCGTGCTTGGTTGTGGTAAAGCACAGGCAGAGCAGAGGATACCTGGAGGTACCATAGCTGACTTTCAGAGCTCTGGTGAAACCACAACATTGAGTATTAATGTGCTTTGAAAGCTGGCTGAAAATCACACTTTTTTTTTTTTCCTTAATTTGAGGAGTTTATATGGAATGATAATTTCATAGGGGAGAGTTTACTGGTTTTTCAAATGAAATGCTTGCTGAAAGCAAAGGCCTGCCCAGGTATCTATTTCTCATTGAAGTTCTATGAGACAGTGTCAATGAAACCTTTGGAATACCCTATGGTGGCATTTCATAAAGTCACCACCAAAAAAACCACTTGAAATATTATGGTTTTGTAAATGTGACAATTCATTACAAAGACAGTTTATGAGAGCAAATGAAAAAATTGGTTTATAGGAAAATGCTGGCGGGCATCAAGTTTTGTCTTATTATGCATAAGTCTGCTGACTGGAAAAGAAAGGGGTCCAGCCATCTTGGATAAGGTTTGATCAGGGCTTTTAACAGACAACAAAGTCCATCATAATCTGTCAGGTAAACCAAAACAAGAAGCAAAGCAATTAGAAATTAAATTAGAAGAAAGTAAAAGCCTGAGGACTTCTAGATGAAGTTTCTATTAAATATTTATAGCAGGCCAATCTATGCATTTGAAGGATAGAACACAATTTGTTATCAGTGCTTTTTAAGTGCTGCTTGTGACCTTGAAATGTGTAGACAAAAATGTTTTACTTGTTTATCAGTGAACAATTGTGATACACAAATAACTGAGAAGACATTAGTAAATTTTTCTAAATACAAATTGATAGATAGAAGTTGTTACGACATTCATGTTTACTATGTGTATGTTTTCATTTCAGATTTATCTAGAATTGTTATTTGTTGTTCATGTAAATCTTCCTGAAGAATGCTTCTTTGGTTGTTTCTTTAGCTGTGAGCTACCTGATCAGAGATGACTGGTCAGCTGGCAACATCAATTTTTCACTCAGAAAGCAGACTAAGTCACTTGGAAGTTGAATGTTCTCTGGAGGTTGGAAATGCCAATTTCTGTCCATTTTAGCCAATTAAATAAATTGAATGTAGCAATATAATAACTGGCATTACAGAATGGTTGTTCATGCTGAAGTAAAACGATTCAATATAATCAAACAAATGATTGGTGAAAAAAAGGAGGGGGGTCAGCAGAACTCCTATTTTTACTTCTGGAGGGAAGACTGTTTAAGAGACTGGTTGACAAATTCCCTTTAAAGGTAGGCCTGAAGGCCGGAGGAGTCCAGGAAGGTTGGACATTCTTCAAGATGGAACATTTCAAGGGGCAGGAGTGTCTATGTGCTGAAAGATGAGATGACAGGGAAGAAGGCTGGCTTGGCTGAACAGAAAGATTTGTCTGGAACCCAGCTGGAATTCAGGGAACAAAAGGAAGAGAGTTTATCACCTTTGGAAGAAGGGGAAGACCACTCAGGAGGATTACAAGGATGTCAGGAGGTTATGAAGGGATGAAATCAGAAGGGCTATGTCCAACTAGAAGTTAATTTGGCTACTGTCGTAAAAGGCAATAAAAATATTTCTATAAATACATGAACAACCAAAGGAGGGTTAAGGAGAATCTTCGTCCTTTATGTGTGGAGGGAAACATAGTGACAAAGCGAAAAGGAGAGGCTGAGGTATTTAATGCAAGTCCCACTTGGCTCACCTGATCTCTTTCTATGACAAGATAATCCACTTAGTAAATAAAGGAAAGGCTATGGATATTGTTTCCCTGGCTTTAGAAAACCCTTTGACACAATTTCCAACAGCTTTCTCCTGGACAAATTGGCTGCTCATAGCTTGCCCAGGTGCCCTGTTTCCTAAATAAACCCTGACTGGATGGCTGGTCCCAGAAATTGGTGGGAGATGGAACTACATGCAGCTGGGAGTGGACATCGTTCCTGTTCTCCAGAACTCAGCATGGGGGCCAGTCCTGTTGAGTCCTTTTTGATGATCTGGCTGAGGGGCTGCAGGGTACCCTCAGTCAGCTTGCAGATGACAACAAGCTGGGGGGGAGTGTTGGTCTGCTGGAGTGCAGAAAGGCTCTGCATAGGGATTTGGACAGGCTGGATTGATGGGCTGAGTCAAATTGCATGGGCTTCAACAAGGTCAAATGCTGGATCCTGCACTTGGGTCTCAACAACCCCAGGTGATGCTCCAGGTTTGGACGGAGAATGGCTGGAAAGCTGATCAAAGGAAAAGGACCTGGTGTTCAATAGAGGCTGAACATGAGCCAGGTGTGCCCAGGGGGTGAAGAGGGCCAATGGCACCTGGCCTGGATCAGCAGTAGTGTGGCAGCAGGACCAGGGCAATGATTGTCCTCCTGTACTTGGCACTGGTGAGGCCACAGCTCAAATCCTGTGTCCAGTTTTGGGGCCCTCAGTACAAGAAAGACTTTGAGGTGCTGGAGCAAGTCCAGGGAGGGGAACAGAGATAGGGAAGGGTCTGGAGCCAAAATATTAGGAGGACTGCCTCAAAGAGCTGGGGTTGTTTCGTCTGGAGAAAAGGGAGCTCGAGGAGACCTTTTCACTCCCTGAAAGATGATTGTAGCAAGGCAGGGGTCGGTCTCTTCTCCCAAGATGAAAGCAATAGGACAAGAAGAAATGGTCTGAAGTTGCACAAGGAGAAGTTTATACTGGACATTAGGAAAAAATTTCTTCATGGAAAAGGGAGTATCAAGCATTGTAACAGGTTCCCCAAGGAAGTGGTGGAATTACTGTCCCTGGAGGTGTTTAAAAGACTTGAAGGTGTGGCAAGGGGGTTCAATGGTGAACACAGTGTTGCTGGGTTAGCAGCTGAACTCAATGGTCTTAGTAGCCTTCTCCAAACTTAATGATTCTGGGGGTTTATGAAAAGATAAAAACAGGTAAAAAAGAGAGGAGCCAGCCGTCTTCCATGAATATTTTTTAAGACTACCAGAAGTCTATATTAGAAACAGTCTGGAATGATGTCATTCCATCAAAATGTCTCTCCTTCAGACTGCCTGCATTGTGTTAATTTTTTTTTTTTAATTATTTTCTTTGAGTTTCTGAAGTATCTCTGAGTAGCTCTCTGATAGAATTGGAATTGGAATTAAGCTCTTGCATTTATGAATGCTTCTCAACTTGGATCTGCTTCATAGCTTACAAAGCCAAATATCTAATAATTCTGTGACATGAGGGCCATTTATCAATTTCTTAATCTTTTAATCAAGAGTTGCTGAAAATAACTGTATTTTTACAAAGGTTTTAGCATATACTGTGTGATCCCTGTTTATGCCATGCAAAGATCAGTATGCTTTTCTCTATTTCGAAACAGTAATTCCAAATGCCAAATTGCTGTCTTCAAGAAGTCATAGGGGGATATATGATCCGTCACATTCAGGTCATGAGTTTAAATTCACACAGGTCAATTGCATCTGAAGATCATTATTATCTTTAGCTCACTGAGATAAGAAACTTGTACTACAGTAGTTTTGGTAAATAAATAAAGTTTCCATTACTGTTATTTCACACTTTTCATCTTCTCTGAAGTTATTGCATCCATGTCAGAACCTAAAACTCCTTTAGTTTTGCAGTTCTTTATGCAATCTGTCTTCCTGACCCTTGAGTTCCAGACATCTCTGAATAATGTATGGTTTTCCTCTCTAGACCTCAAACTGAGTTAAATGCCCCTACAGTGGTTTTGATCGATTAGGGGCTGGCATGATCAATGTCACAATGTAAAGCACAGCCCCTTCATGATTAATGAGTTTCAGGTCTCATGCTTCCTTTGGAGGGGCAAAGCACAAAGCTGTAGGCATTATGCTTGTTCAATAGCTACACTTAAAAAAAAAACCCAAATCAAAACAAAAAAAAGAACCCAAACAAATGAACAAATGAACAAGCAAAAAACCCACCCAAAATGAGCAAGCAAGCAAAACCTCAACAACCTAAACAAAACAACTGCAAAAATAATTATGAAAGAACATATATTTAAAATCCATTTTTTCCTCTACGTGATATATTTTTGTAAGTTGATCAGATGTTGAAGCTAAAAAACAGACAATCATTCTTGAATTCTCAGTTTGTGATTCAAACAAAATCTGAATCATGAAAATTAAAGCAGCTTTTTTTGAGCTGCTTAAAGAAAAAAAAATCTATTAAAATAATTAAGGGTAATATTTGACTTGTCCAGTTCTCTCTTCATCATCTGAAAGATGTTGACAAGTTACATACTTAGCATATTTCATATACAGCAATATCAGTGCTTTAGTTTGACAACTGAAAATGGAAAGGAAGAACTAATAAATTGAAACAGAACTGATGTTCGTGTATCTTATCAAAACTGATTATAAAAGCTCATTAATGTAATAATGCAGTAGCTTTTATGTCTATATTTATTGGTGTATTCTATATAACTAAAAGTGAGATTTGATAAGATTCACATAAATTGTTATTTCTCATGATTCTCCACTTGACACTAACAAAGAATATAATAATATTTTTATAATTATTTGTATTTTTTTATTTTGAAATCTTGAATTTTCAAGTCCTTTTTCTTGCAATACTACAACAGGTTTTTACAGAATAGTAATTATTAGGGATTACTCTTTCTTTGTTTTATGAACTTTGAGTATGGCTGTTGTTGAGCATATTTTATGATGTCTCATTATTCTACCCATGTTAATCCATCTTGAGAGACAAAGACTTGATATAAATTAATAACTTGAAAAGAAAACATTTTTGTCTATATCTTTTCTTAAATATAGAGTATTACACTTGACAAATGTTTCTGAAAACTGAGCTAGAAAAGATTGTGAAATTATTTCTGTGTGCAAATCCAGATCTTCATGGAGGGAGGTATGAATGTTTTCTTGGGGTCTCCTCGCACTTAAAAATTGTACAGAAGACTTTTAATGAACAATTAAACTGCACTTCTATATACTTTCCTTTTCAAAAGTTGGTTTCTGACAAGCGTTAGGAAAGGGATTAAATATTAAATAAAAAACCTGAAGTGTGGATTCTGTTCAGGAGCCAAATTGAGGACTAGAAGTTAAAAGACCAGCTGTGAAAACAAACTGTCAGGGATATAAAAGTTAATTTATATGTACAGCAAAAAACATTTTAAAGAAATCAATAATTTTTTTAATTTCAACCTTAGATTGATACGAAGTGTAAGTTTTAAGGAATGCCCTTATCATTTTACTATGCTAAGATGTTTCAGCCTGGAAATTGCAAGGAAACATCTGTAATCAATCATTGGTTTTATATTCAGTTTTCCTGAAAACTCAGAGGGTTTTAGTTTTAAGTTTCATATACTTCCTGCCTCCACGCTCTATCCACAGAGATGGTTTCATATGTCATGCAAGATACTCAGAAAATTGTAGGGGCAAAATATCAATTGATTCATTAATGATATGTCACATATAACCTCAGTTTAGAAATTGATCTGATTTGCACAGGTGGCCTCTTCCTTAGCTCTTAGCAGCTGACTAGAATTTAAAAAATAGAAAGATCCATCAAGATGTCCTTCAAGAATGGTACCTGGGGTTCTTAGTTAAAAATCCTTCTCCTGCTCTGTCACTGTGAAACATGGATGTGCCTCATGTATTTGTGCCTCCTGCACCAGCTGTGTGGTATCAGCCTTTTGTGAATGGTTCCTCCACTATATTTATGTCTAGGCTGATAATCTTGTGGATGTTTTCTCACAGGCTGCATTAAGTGCCTTGACACTAAGTGCAGTTGTGAATTTAAACCTAGTTACGAGAAATACAGTTCCTCTCTGAACATGAATAATTGACCTGCATATGACAGCTCTTTGAATTCAATCCCCAACAGGGTGAATTTGGTCAGAGGTGAACTAAATGTGCATTCACTTGCCCTTTCTGTGGTTTTGCATGGAAATCTCATGTATTGCACCGTACTATGGTAGAGCAGTAGAATAATTCCTGATACAAATATTTCAGATAATCTTCCCATGCAACACTGAAATTTTCCATTATTTCAGCGTACTGATAGCACACTCTTACTGTAGCCTCCGATGACATGAAAAACCCATAGATGATAACAACTTTCATCACTCTGAAGTTGTTTTGTCCCTTCTGGATTGTTCTCTCTGATTTCATTAAATGTATCAACTAATTATGTGGTTTTTACTCAATTTACCATTTGCATTAGTGTTCAAAATTCCATCACAATGATTGGCCAAAAAAA
The DNA here is from genome assembly GCA_013397975.1 of Machaerirhynchus nigripectus. NCBI lineage: Eukaryota > Metazoa > Chordata > Aves > Passeriformes > Dicruridae > Machaerirhynchus > Machaerirhynchus nigripectus. Next base: position 204,071 of record VZRQ01003727.1, read on the forward strand.
CCCAAAAAGAACTTACATTTCACTTTATTGTCAGAATATTGGAATTATTTTATTCTATGCAAATGAGAAGAACCCTAGAAAGTAAAAATGCTGCATTCTTGCTAGAAAATAATTCTACTTCTCATTACTATATTAATATCCATTATCTAATATTTATATCAAATTGTCATATATAGTTGTCATAATATGACATTACAGCTCACAGAATACCTATGGACTGTATTTTGCTAATGTTACTTCAATTAAAGTAGATTTTAGGTAGCAATTGAGAATTTAATAATAAAGAATCAGAGATATAAATTTATTGACTTAATTCATTTAACTGTGAGTCACAGAAGATACACTGAGGAAGAGAATTAATGGCTCCCTGTGTCTTTGCATGACCTTTTGGTATAAAACTTTCCTGTTATATAAAATATGCACCCAAAAATTATGCATCAAAAAAATATATATTTCAATTATATAGTCCTCATTTTATATTTCTATTTTCACAGTAGAAGAAGGACTTATCCAGACCCCACTTAACAGGTGTTTGACGATGAAAAGAAGCTCTCGTCTCCCTAAATAGCTTGCAATGTAAGGATGAAAAGGAGCCCATAATAATATTATGACCAAAACATAAACAATCACAAGGAAACAAGAAGTCATTGTTAATTATGAATAGTTAACTGCCCTTGAGGAAATGGAGGCGGAATTGCTTTGTGAGCACTTTGTGAGTGGGGAGTGCAAGGTGAATCCTTGATATTGAAGGATAAATGATAAGACTGTTGGTATACTGTGAAGCTTTTTTTCTCTGCTTTCATTTGTGATATGATAAAGAGGGGAATTCGACAGAGAAATAAAAAGAGGGAATTTGTATCATCAAATAGGAGTGAATTATGAATTTGGCACATACATCTTTAATAGCTTTTCATTTGAGATTGAAAAAAAAGGACTAAGCTAATAAAGATTAAAATGATAGAAATTGTCTTGGCTGTAAAAAAAAAAACTTGTCAAGATATAGATAACCTAGATATGATGACTTAAGTAAGAAATATGATTTGAAATTGATGTCCAAGAAAAAAGTCTGGGTTGATGGAGATGGATAGAGATTTTTGGTGACAAGAGGAAGGCAGCAAGGAGGAACAGTGTGAAAAAGTTTGGTTTAGGCAACTGAAATTAAATTTACTGTTGGGCATCCAGTAACATATTAATCAAAAGTCAAATGGAGATCTTAGCTTTGATATCCTGAATGGGGCTACCTGACTGTAACCACCCAAACTCTTTCATAGCTGAAATAAGACACAACTAGGAAGCCATTCTTTCTGAAATAGCAATCTGAAGCAGATCAGTGCAAACGCTGGGTTTGTTTGGGCTTTTTTTCTGCAATAAATATTAGGAGAGATGTGGTTTTCTACTGCAGGGATAAGTGTCCTGAAGTTACATGTGGTAAATTTTTGGGCAAAATACAGTGCTGGGATGTGTTGCCATGTAACAATGGAAAGTAAATTTGTTTTCTGTGGAGAGGTTTCGTGAAAGAAATAATTTAAAACAAAAATGCTCAAGGCCAAGGGGATTCTGGTAACCATGGAGAAAATTACCACAGGATTTGAGACCATATTTTTGTATTTAGAATAGATTGAAATAGTGATTCAGGTGAGGTAAAAAGAAATTTGAGAAAGGATCAAATAGTAGAAGAAAAACAAAGACGGGAAGAAATTTGGCTTAAGGAAGTTATTAAATCAAAGAAGAAAAATGGGGCACTTCTTTTCATATAATCTGCAGAGTACTAAGGATTTTGTTTTAGTGGTTTCTGGAAAATATATGGGAACTCAGCTAGGGATAGCTATTGTAATATTCTGTGCCCATAGTAATTGAAGAGAAAGGACAAAAAAATGCTGCTGGAGGGGAACATTGAATGTCTTTTACTTTGCAAAATAGAGGTGACTTGACCATGTTTGTATGAAGTGAAAGGGGACAAAGGGTGATCAACTCTGTGGGAGAATGGTTTGCACAAAGTGGCAAGTCTCTAAATAACATTTCCCTTTGATGTTGCTCAGCCAGATGAAACCAGATTTCTGAGCTAGAAGCGACATTGTCGGACACAGCTGGACATTTGTTATGCTCTTAGAGTAAGATGCAATTGGGGAGAGTGAAAACTAAAGGAGAAATACAGAGGTGAATTTAGATCTGGCCTGATAAACTGCAGTAGGAAAATTAAATCTCTTTTCATGTCAGGAAAGGCTTCTGACCTTATGTGGAGAAATGGAAGGTGCTGAGGTGAGGAGGGTCTGGAAACAAACTGTTAACCCAGCACAAACAGAATGGCTTGTGGCAAGACAAAAGCCAGCCATTGTTTGTTGAATTACTGAATGAACATAAATACCAATTCATTTGGTTACACACTAATTTCATGACACCATAGTGGCTAAAACAACCTCAGAACTCATTGTCTGTGGGTCATTCCTGGAGTTTCAACTCCTAGGTGGAGAACAGCAACCAAGGACTGAGTGATCAATTTTCTTTGGATCCAAGTAAGAGGTATCTCACTGGGAACAGTGAGCCATCTGTCAGGAGAAACTCAGGAAAGGACATGAAGGTGTAGGTCCCAGAGAGGGGAAGGGGAGCTGATAGGGCCATTTAAAAGCTGCACTAGAGACGGGGACAGCAGCAGAGAATGAGCCTTGCAGAGCCAGGCTGTGAGCATCAACTGGTACCAGGGAGGTGAACACCTTCTCCTGGCAGCCCTTGCACACCAGCAGGACACCTGTGGGCTTGCAGGGCTGACCAAGAGATCTTGCAGTCCTTTGCAAGTTGAGATGAACTCAGGAAACTGGGACCGCTCATCCTAAAGGGTCTGGTAGTGCTTGCAGTTACCACAACACTGCATTGCTAATACTCATCATGATTGTGTGCCACAGAGTTTATTCGAGTTCTCCTCTGCCAATTGTCATGTCAGAGTTGTTTCAACCAGAGATTTTGAAATTTAAGGAAAAGTAGCTGATATAACTTTATCAGCTAGAGCTGTGCTTCCATGTTGCATTCTATGTAAAATATTGGAATTAACTGCGTATATGCTTCATATATAAACATTCTTTGTTCCTTAAACATCCATAAACTTTTCTCCCCCAATATCAACATTAAGAGGTGCTAAAATACAAATAGTGATTGAGGAAAGCACGACACAGATAGTTCTGTGTCTCAATGAGAAATAGTGTGGGAGAAAGCAAAAAAAGGGGACTGTATTTTTTTGGTGTTTTTTTTAACTACAAAACTGGGTGATCCTGTTTAAAGGAAAAAATAATGATAATACTACAGAAAAATGATAGCACCTTATGAACAGAATTGGGTGTGGCAGGTGTTAAAAGGTATTCAAGAACGGATTTAAACTTGAAAAAATTTAGTGCCTTGTTGGGAAAGTGTGAATTGAATGTAAAGGAATCAAACTCTTTAAAGAGGATATGTTGTGAGAGTAGGAGAAAGGACAGACAAAGCTGAGACTTGGGAAAATGCACCTTTGCAATGGAGCAGTGGTGAAAATAAGGAAAATTTTTTCTACAGTAAGGTCATAGAAGCTACAGAAAAATTAGTGGTAAAATCAAGTTTCATTGAAGTTCTTGTGGCAGGTAGGATAACTAAAACATATAATGAGGACAAAGAAATATGCAGTAGATATGAATCAAAAGTTATGATGAAAAGTGGGAAAGGGAAACAAGTTTGGAGGATGGTGTCTAGCAGAATCATAGGAAAGGAGAGATTCTGATGGACACGACTGGCAAAAATAATGACAGTTGATACAAATGTGATGCAGTGTGTGGCTGTATGCACACAGCGGTCTTGAAATGGTTTGACTGCTCCTTGAACTGGGTACACTGCCTTGGTCTGCCTTGGTCTCATGGATCTGTCAGGGACATGGTAAACACGAGGCTATGAGCTTGTCTCAACTGCCTTCCGTCTTCATTTAAATAAATAATGATAATAATTTAAAAATCACCTAAGAAATATCCATATGTAATGGATCATCAAAATTGGAAGGATGAGAATTAGTCTTTTACTGGTGACCCTCATCTTTCTGAAAAGCAATTTGATACAGTTGATGGGCCCAGAAATTCTGCCTGACTTGGTCTGGCTGTATTGCAGTCTAGTCTATAACACTCAGTTTCTACATAGACATATTTTTGAAAAGTTCAAGTGGAAAGAACATATTTGAATAATTTATAGGAGGCACATTTAAGTGTACAAAATATGGAACTATCTTCACTGTACAGGTATGTTGAGATTACAGTGTGCATTTATCTTATTTTCCACTCAACTTTCTAGACAGGATATGAGATTCTGACTTATCAAACACATTTAGTCAAGCTTGCTTTATTCCCTGTTCCTCCACTCTAGTCCACTGATCTTCTAACAGATTCTTAATTCAACAGCGCACATTTATTCTGGAAATCACCTCAGAAAACATATGATTACTGAATTTTTTTTCCTGATATGAAAGTTAGACAAAAAGACCCATGAATCAGTGAGGTAGCTGTTTACAAGAGAAGATGGTAAAATGCAATTTATATAACAATTTTTTCCTCATAAACAGTATTTAATATCAGCATTTTACCAACCCTGCCAATAATGTTTTATTATAGGCTTTACAGCTCCAATAGATAAAGATAGCATGTAGAAATTTGTTTAAACTGAGCTATTTTACAGCCTTTTACATGGCCATTTTTTACTGATTTTGCTGTTAGCAATCATTTAAAAAATAAATAATAAAGTTGCAACATTTTCTTTTCTCAGAGTGGAAGCAATATGTATTAGGGAAAGGGACTGAGTGTTTAATCCCCACACAGAGAGAGGAAAGGTTAATGGGAACCAGAAAAACTTTCCCAGGAGCACAAGAATAGAGACAGATAATGAAAGTATTACTGTCTACTTCCTTTGAGTTCTTTTAGAAGTAGACAGGGAAGAATAAAGGACAGACAACGCCTAGGAGTGTGTCTATATTTCAAGATAAAGTAGAAACTTGGAACATATCAGGAGAGGATTAGAAAATTACACTTGGGGAAGGCTGAAAATGTTCCGTTCCTGTTTAATACTCCCTGGAAAGTAACTGTGCTAGTGGACCCCAAGGGCAGGACAAGATTTACTGAAAGAAAATGACTAAAAGATATGTTAGAAATTCAAATCAGGGACTTCAGCTTCCTACACAAACACAAGGGATTTGCTGTTCTGGAATAGGTATGTCTCATTCCTTCTTAAATTATATATATATATATATACACATATATATATATGTAGCAAAATAAGGCAGTTATCTGATATTTTGTCTTTAATGAGGCAGCTCAGCCAACAAAAACAGGGCTCTCTCTTTTCATTGCCCAGTAAACTTATTGATACAAACAGTTCTTAAAAACTGTGGCTGAAAAACCCTCTTTAATCCCCAAAATCTCATAGAAGTCCTGAGTTGGAAAAGACCCACAAGGTTCAAGTCCAGTTCCTGGCCCTGCACAACACAACCCTAAGAATCACACCATGGGCCTGACAGTATTGTTCAAATGCTCTTGAACTCTATCAGGCTTGATGCTGTGAGCACTTTCCTGGGGAGCCTGTTCCAGTGCCCAACCACCCTCTGGGTGAAGAACCTTTTTCTAATATCCAACCAAAAGAGCTTCAGACCATTCCCTTGGGTCCTGTCCCTGGTCACAGAGAGCAGAGCTCAGTGCCTGCCCCTCCTCTTCCCCTCATGAGGAATTTGTAACTGCAGTGAGGTCTCTCCTCAGTCTCCTCCAGGCTGAACAGACCAGGTGACTGCAGTCCCTCCTTGTATGGCTCCTCCTTTAGACTGTTCACCATCTTTGTTTCCCTCCTTTGGAGGTTCGCTAGCGGCTTAATGTCTTTTTTATATTGTGGCACCCAAAACTGCCCCCAGCACTCGAGGTGAGGCTGCCCCAGAGCAGAGCAGAGTGGGACAATCCCCTCCCTTGCCTGGCTGGCAATGCTGGGCCTGATGCCCCCAGGACAGGGTTGGCCCTCCAGGCTGCCAGGGCACTGCTGGCTCATGTTCTCCTTGCCATCGACCAGGACCCCCAGGTCCCTTTCCACATCACTACTTTCCAGCATCTCATTTGTATGTACAGTCAGAGTTGCCCTGTCCCAGATGCAGAATCTGGCACCTGGGAGAGGGCAACCCTGGATGTTCCTCAAAATCCAGCAGTGAACTTTGTGGGAAACAGCAAGGACTTTTGCTCTGGCAGACCCAGGCAGAGTATAATTTGTGATTTAAAGTCCTCCGTGTTTCATCTGTGGTTGTTGGAGGTTTTCTTCCCCCCACTGAAGGAAAACCAAAACCAAACTCAAATCAACTTCTTTGTGTTTCCAACATTTTTTGTAAGTCTGTCTCTTTCTGGCTTTCACCAGAAGCACCAAAATGGAAAGGTGAATTTTTCCTGGAAATCCTGCTAGAATTTGACACATTATGCTTTTTGTGTGAGCCTTTGCTGGGATCTCCCAAATTCTCTGCCATACGCACACAGCCACACTGTACAGGGCAGCACTAAAACACCCTGCCTCCTCAGGCTTCATCCAGGCTATATATATTGTGGTCTTTTAGAGGATCATGCTAATGAATAATTCATTATTCAGTGGTGGCACACAGTGAATGCTGTTGTCTTTCAAGATCCTTTTAGTTATTTCCAAGTTATTTCCAAGTCCCCTTTAAAAATACATCTCCTAAATAGGGCATGAACCCATATAAATTTCATTTGGGTTTCAGTCTTCAGAACTAAAGCACTGTGTATTCTTTCAGTCTCTCTAGCAGTCCTATTTGGAGTATAAGCATCCTGTCAAAGAGAAAACATTTGCTGGTGGATGAACTATTGTTACCCTGACTGGAGACTTTAAAGTTACATTTTTCATGTACGTAAGGCACGCTTAAGGCAAGGATGCTATTTTTTTTTCCTAGAAGAATTTCTGTACAATGTTTTAGTAAGCTACTTATCAAGAATAAAATTTGCAATGTATTCAGATTTTTTGTGATTTTAATGAGGATGGCTGTATCTCTGGATACCTATTCCTAAATATACACATAAAAGCAAATTTTCATGAAATTGCATTGAAGCTGATGTTAGAAATTTTTCTATCTTATAAAATATTTCGTTTCTTCCATCCTTGGATTTTGAATGTATTGTACAGCCTAATGTATGAATAACTTATTAAATCATTTGTTAAATAATGAGCCTTGAAAATTCTGAAGGAGTCATGAGTACTGCAGTCAATGAAAGACTTTATTCTTTAGACTATGAACGAGAAAACCAAGTAAATAATGTTACTTCTCAGTTCCCCTGCCCCCCCTTCCATTGCAGAATTACACATCTGCTCTTGGCTGAGTGCTTTATTTAACTCAGTCAGGAAACTGCTAAAGAAAACTTATCCAGGTTCATAAAGTTTGAAGGATAGTTTTGATAATCTTAAAGGACAGTCTTAAAAGGTAATTTGAATTTTCCTTCCATTTTTGCAAAGCTAAGTTTGTAGTTTTTCATACCTTATGAGTACAGTTACAGTTAAATAGCTGAAATCAACATTAAGTACAAACATTTAATAATCTTCAAAAATCCTTATTTGTAAAAGACAGTTAGCCTTGCTTTTGTGATTTTTCCTATGAACTGATGCACAGCACTTTACAAGAATCCAGGTTAAAATTGTAAGCAGTCACTTCTGTAATGATACAGCTTGCAATGAGATGAGAACAAGACACATTTGCATTTTGGCTTAAATTATTTATTATATATAGTCAATATTAACAAATAAAATCTAGTCCACACTATTCTCCAAATGAAAAACCAAGATGATTTAATTTATCTTAAATAAGATCTCTGAAATAATAATATTTTAGTGACATTTACTGCTAATAATAGTCAGAGCTAGTGAAAACAAGGATGTAGAACGATTAAGTCAGTGCAAATAATTACATTTTAAAAATTGAAGTCTAAACATTCATTGGAAGACATTGTGTCAAATACCATCTTTCAGTAGCTTTTGAAAACATTTCACTGTTTTGAAATAATGCTTTCAAATACCTTTTTCCTGTTTAATGTGTTTATTCCTGCTCATATTTTCAACTAGAACACCAGAGTGCATGGAACCCATCCACTCATTGTTCAGCAAAAGTATTACAATGAATTGAAAGCAGAATAATTTAAAATGCTAAAATCACTGACAGTTTGATACAGGTCTGATGGGAGCTGTGGACAGTCACTGCCACTCTGAATAGGAGTGTGGTGAAAGCCCAGGGCAGGGCTGCTGGGAAAGTGAGCTGGAGAAAAGGAGAGAAATCCTGCTTGTCAGCAGAATATTGTATACTGTGGTTATTTCAGATGTTTTCTTTTAAAAAGTTAGAGGTTTTGCCCTTTTTTCTCATCTATGGCTTGTCTTAAACTTGTCTGCATCAGTCTAGTAGTTTAATTTATGTACTCAGATAACTATTTGATTTGGGGAGATGATTTCATGTGTGAGTTGTAACAGTCATTCCTTTAGTGCAGTGCTTCTTGGACAGGCAATCAGTGCCATCTCAAAGTATCACTCTTGAAAAATCTCCATTTTTCTTCTTGTTCAACACAATAGATTATTCAAGACCTGTAAACCCAGAGCAGAATACACTATCAGCTTCAAAATAACTGCTGGATTAACCTCAGGGGTTTAGATGAGATGGAGGGAAGATTTAGACAGCAGAGTAAAATAATCTCTCTGGAAATAAGGGAAAGTGGTTTCAGCTGTTATATGCTGGCTTTTAGATCAGTATTACTTATTATTTTGCTGTATGCCTATATAACCCAGTATACACAAAAAAGCTGTAATGAATACAGATGTAGTGAAAATCTTTCAAAATAAAATTAAGGCTTTTCCCATTTTCTTTAATTTACAAAAATGTTATGTTTGCAATGAACTGTGGACACTAATTAACGTTCTACAGTTCCAATACATTACAATTAAAGGAGTGGGATCAAGGGAAATGTTCTCTAAAACGATGTTTCACATGTCATACAGGGATATTTCTTCTACATGTTTCAGCTATCAATCATTTGCATCTCACATTTTAAAAGCTTTTATTTATAAACAACTGGTTCTGTTTCTATTTATTCTGTTCTTTCCTTGTGTAACAATTTATGTATATTATTCTCTGCTTTTTTTTTTTCAAATTAGCTCTTAAATTTGGTATTTTTTAAACAAACTGCAATATTGTTACACAATAACACAGTGAATTAAAATTTTGTTTATTTTGATGAAATGTAAAGATATGCCAAATTTTATCATAGTAAAGTTATTTGCTTGTTTTCTGAATATAAAATAGAAAATCATATATTGATAATTCACTAAACATGCACTGAACTAAATATGTCATGTAAATACAAATGTCAAAATAGATTTCTATATTTAGACTACAGTACTGTAAAAGTTTTCATAACTCTTTATGGTTTGTAGAGGTGTGAAGAAGAAGAGACATTTATCTGCTCCATTGCAAAATAAACTGCCATTACTGTTTTTATGCTGAGGTTATTGAGCTGTGTCTGATCGAGCAGTAACCTAGAAGTCTGGGACACCATACAGAATTATGACAAAAATTTCCAAAGCATTTTAGTCCAAGACAACCAAAAAAAGGACTTCTAAATGTCACCTAGGATGTTTAAATGCTACACTGATGAGAAAAGGCTTAAAATAAACCCTTGAGGAGCTGTGAGCTTGTCTTCCAAGCAATAAATAACAATTCTCACGTTACATTGCACGTGTTAATGCACATCAGATGTAAAAGCTGTAAATGGTCACTGACAGATCTATGGGATCAGAATAGAACTAATTGTAATTACTGCTCCTGTTATTTTTGTTCAGCTGCATTCATATATAAACTACACTTTGGTTATTTTAATGATGGTGTAAATTCAACAGGGAAAATGCATGTAAATACATGCAATGTAAATGCATGTAGAAGGAGGGCCACCAAGATAATTAGAAGTATGGAGCACCTCTCTCATGAGTGAATTTGGATTCTTCAGCCTGGAAAAGAGAAGGCTTAGGGGTGACCTAATTTTGGCCTTCTAGTACCTGAAGGGAGTCTACATGAAAGATGGAGGAAGACTTTTTGCAAGGGCCTGGAGTGACAGGACAAGGGGAACAGCTTCAAGGTGAAAGAGAGTGGGTTTATATGAGATATTAGGAATAAATTCTTTACTGTGAGGGAGGTGAGACACTGGCACAGGTTGCCCAGAGAAGCTGTGGATGCTCCATCCCTGGAAGTGTTCAAGGCCAAATTGGATGGGGCTCTGAGTAATGAGGTCTAGCGAAAGGTGTCCCTGCCCACAGCAGCGGCGTTGGAACGAGATGATCTTCAAGGTTCCTTCCAATCCAAACCATATTGTGATTCTATGATTCAATGAAAATATCTATGGTTCTTAAGATTTTTTTGATGTTACTAATCTACCAAAATGTAGACAAACTATGCAGACTGAAAATGGTTATGGGGTATTTTGTTATATCTCAGATATGTACCAGCAAATTAAGAATTCCCATCCAGATAAATGCAGATTTTTCTACTAAAAAAAGTTTGAACAAGGCCATGATTTACACAAATGCCTCCATTTGCCATTTAAACAGGAATTAATCTGTTATAAATTAACCCACTCCAAAACCAATTGTCTGCCAAATCTAATTGTTATATGTAACACTTTTTTTTTTTTTTTTTTTTTTTTTAAATTATTATTTTTTGGGTGAGGATACTTTCATGACAAACACTTGAAAATGCACTTGAATTATGTCTCATAGTATCATTTATCCCCCTTTCTGAATTCCAGGCACAACATCAGTCTGGAAGTGCAACACACTTTCTCCCAAGTCATCCCCTGCATACAGAACATTTTTCCTAAGCTAATTTAGATGAGTGTGCTTCTGTTTAACACACATTTCTTCAAGGCTGCATTAACTGCAAGCACTTCCTTACATATAAAAATGGCTTTAGTCTTTGCTGAATCTCTCTCTGGTCTTATCTATTACACTGCAAATTTTCCCCCAAGCCCATATTTCACTTGGGCTTCTGCCTTAATTCCTACTAGGACTCACCTCTCTTATATTTTTACATCATGGTATGATTGCCAAATTCTTGGTTTTTATACAAAATAATGACTTATAGGAATTACACGAAGAAATAATTACAAAATCACAAGGAGCTTTTAATCTATTCTCCAGAAAATTTTGCAAGGACCCTCAAATACTTGTACATAGTGCTAATCAGAGAGTTGGCTTTTAGCCCTAACACTCTTTTAGAAGTGTAGCCCTCTGACTATATCGTAGCTAATTTAATTTTTTCCCTTTTCATATTTAAAATGTATATGTTATTAAGGAAACAAACTGCTGGCATCTAATATTCATATATTAGTGTCAATATTTGGAATGCCAAATATTACCAGAATTTTTGACAAAATAAATAACTACTGCCATTGATACAACAGTTTTATCTCTGTATTTTTCTATGTGTCGCTGTGCTTGCCCAAAATTCTGTATGGAAATTAAAGTTACTAGATGTTTTACTTATCTCAAATGAAATAAAACTGACAGTTGATTGCAAGAGATAATTGCATAACCAACACCCTTGGCTTTACATTAATCTAAACAGTTTGCATTTGCAGTCTTTATTACATCCCATTTGCTAGTACTTAAATTGAATCATACTGTGTGGCTTAATTGTCTAAGGAATTAAATAAAAATATTCTCAAATTTGCTCTATATTTCTGAATTTGTGTAAAAATTGCATCTTTATTAGTTATGATTTGGGTACATTTTAGTATACCATGGATTGTAAATGGGCCAGCAATCAGAACAGCCCCCTCTGTCGACATGGGGATGTGACTATGCCATGCACCGGAGAAAATTTAAAACTCATCATAGAGATAAAATCAATTTTTAATGAGAAGTCAACACTTATAGTGAGTTTTCTGTTGTTTTGCTGTTATTAATAAAACTAAATGTCTTTTAAATTATTTCCTTTTACTTGACATTCTATTGTATGTGCACTGTTGGCTGCTTTAATGACTCATGAAACTCTTCAAAATGGAAACAGGGATATTATAACAAAAAACATCTCCAGTAAATCATTAAAACATGGCCCATTTGTGTTTATGGTTAATGAGTTTGTACAAGAACACGGTATCAATATAAATAAAGATACTAAGGTTATAGGATTTCTTTTCTTGAATAAATGTTTCAATAGTTTTAAACTGTCAAAATGAAAATCCAGAAAGTTTTATCTATAGAAAAATAGAGAAGATTAAAGATTTGCTTCAATTCTCAGTACCATAATATTTTTTTAAGAAGTCAGGCTGAAAGACCAGTGTGAAATACGAGATTAGACTTTTTTAATCAGGTAAGTGACAGTGAGTGAGTGCGTATTTTCACTTCTGTATAAAGAATCTGGAGAGCTACTGGTGGCTTTGCCAAGGTCCCTGCCGCAGACTGGGCACAGGCATGAGCCAGGCCTCAGCCTCCAGCACCGCCTGGGGCCATGGGAAGCAGGACATCCCCTCACTCAGGAGGTGGAGGAATTTCCTTGGACTGAGGCAGGGAAATACAGGGCTTCCTGCCATGCAGAAAGGCACAGAAGGATGAAAACTACCACTGCCATTGCAGCTCTGTCTTCTCTAATGGCCTTAAGGTTTTCACTGAAAAAACCTAAAGCTTCTAGTGTTAATCTAATAAAGCAAAGCGCTTTTGAGTCTAAAAATGGGGGAGCTAGACAGGAATGGGTGGATGTAGGTGCTTTTTGGGAGCTTAATGTATGTGCGTCTAGTCATGTACTGCAACATTGTGTTTATAATTTAAATGTTTTAATTGAGACAGACATAATTCTCACCATTATGCTTTTCAAGTAAAATGTGTTTGAATTTTCTGGTTGTACCTCATTATGAATGGCTGGGTCATTACATTTGTACTGGCACACAGAATTTAAAAATTATGATAAATAAGTAAACTTCTGTTGCCACTAACTTAGTATTGTTTCCACATGATTTCTGAACCTCCAGTGCAGAATGGGTGTAGATCAGAAGTAAAGCACATACAAAATTGATTTTACAAATTAATAAATTTTTAATACTTCTCTTAATTGGCAGAGGTTATTTTATGTAAGAGTAGTGTTGTGGGGAATAAAGTGAATCTAAGCTCTATCAAAGCATTGAATTCCTGGATATATGAGAATTTTTGATTGAAAACAATAAAAATTAGATTTTGGTTTTTTTTTTTAATACCATTTAAATGAGGCTTGGGGTTTTTTTTAGTATGTGGAGTAGATAATTTTATTTCAAGTGGAAAAAATAAAATGAAATCTTCAGCCCTGTATTGTGCAAGAGGTCAGATTATATTATGCAAAGTTCTGCTGTCTGGATTTGTATTAGGAATATCTTTAGCCTATAAAATTAGCTTTATTAGTTCATTTTTTGATCATTTATATCAGGGAAGATGAGCCTGGGTTTTATTCTATGTAAAATTTTTGAAAGGACTCTTGCATTTTGGAAATACCAAATTTTCAGTTCTGTAAGTTGTGCTGATCAGTGTCTTCCTTGTACCTTAGGAACAGAAATGTCATTCTTCACTCTCTCTGAAATACAAAGTTGTCCCCTGCACTCATGGGGCTTCATGTGGGTCAGCAGCTGGATTACAGGGGAGAATGCTGCAGCAGATTGCTGGGGAGAGATGATACCTGCCAGGGGAAGGCAGCTGCTGCAGATGGCTTCAGAGATCAGAGCAGATAGATTGAGCTGATCTCTCAGTTCGGCTGGGAGAAAGCATGCACAAGGAGGGATAATGTGTTCTCATGGTTTCTAGGCAGATGGCCTTTTGCATTTTGTGCTAATTATGGCTCTTCCTCTAGATGGGTGCTTTTGTACTGAGCTGTGTTAATCAAGCCTCATGGCACAAAATACATGGTCTGCTCAAGACTTTTTTCTGAGAAGGTGTCAAGTCTTGATCGGGCCTGGGCTGTTGGTACTTGGTAGCCTTTACTAGTGCAGAATCAAGAAGGAAACCCCTCAATTTATCCTTAATATGTCAGAGGGCAGGTGTAGCCATAACCATCCTAGGCTATCACCATAGAAGGTGTTTCCTAATCTTCCCAAAAATGTCGGTGCAATCACAGCTTGCTTGACTTATAACAAGTGTTTTTCAGGTTATTAAGTTCCTGCAGCCTCCTTAGAAGCTCAGAGGAAGACAAAAGTATGACTTTTTGTAAGATACTAAGTCAATACAACTCTATGGGACCTCATACATGATGTGTCAGCTTGTTTGTCTGACCACTTTTCTGAACACTGAGTTGAACTAGATATTTAAGTCAGGAGACACTTATTTAAAGGAATGCAAGATTCGAGCCATCTAAAGGAAGGGTTACTTTGGTTGGAGCATTTAGGATTGTGCCTTCTGCAGTTGTTAAATATTGCAGGCAGTGAAACTTTCATTTTCTATGCAGGGATTTCTTTTTCCGCAGAATTTTTTACTCATCAGCTTCAATATTCCCGGGGAAGGGCAAGCTACAAGAGAAAATTACCTTGTTGAGTATGTAAAATCTGTACATACATGAACAAACCATCTTCCCTCATCATAGGAATAGTTCTTAAATTAATCCACAGAAAGATATCCTCTGGAGATATACATCAGTCAACTGTGTTAGTTATTTTATGGGGAGGAGTTTGGGCTTTTTAAATTGATTTCAGATGGGTAATGAATAATTTATGCTTTCAGCAATTTGTTTGGGCTCTATCAAAATAAGTGGCATATTCTTTTGAACAACACATTTTAGAGTAAATTAAAATTACAGCAGCCATTTTACATCCCAAAACCAGACAGAAAACAGAAAATCACTGTACTTAGTGTTTGTACTCTTGTACACATTTATACCTTTATAAGCAACTTTGATCCAATTTATACATTTTTCTATTTGTAAATAAGTCAAAGCTGGAGAAGTGAAACTTCTGTTTTAACGCTGTGATTTTAATGTTTACTAGTTTATTTGGAAGGTGATAGTTCCTATCATTGCTGCACCACATAAGATAGAGGGAGGCTGTTAGTGTAACTGGGCTTGTCAGCTTTCCTGTCACAGCTACTGGTTCTGTTTCCTGAATTTCCTGCCATATCAGCAAAACTTTAGTCTGCTCTTGCTGTGGAGTTTCTTCTGATGAGGAAGTGGGAACTCTGATGAAATCTTTGTAGTTCTAAGGTCTCTATCAAAACTTTATTCCTTATATAGTTCCCATCCTGTCCCCCCCCCCCATTTCCTCAACGAGTGTGTGTGGTTTTGCCAACAAAGTTTGGACCAGATGATCCTTAAGAGCATTTTCCAACCTTGCTTTAATATACTTGATGAGTCTTATGGACTATTTTCTATGATGGCAATTGAACAAAAATCTGTTGGCTAAGTCCTGCAATATTTACAAAAGGCAGTTAAGAATCTCTACAAGGACTACATCACATCTACCTGTTGTACCAATGCTAGGATGAGAGGATGTTAAGATGATAGGAGCACCAGAAGAAAATCAGCTCGTTACACTAGTTATTTGCTTAACTTTTATATCTCTGAAGCTGAAAGGCACAAATACTGCATCAACTTAAGAGCTTTTTGCTACAGCTTCAGAGTTCTAGAGTGTCAATGTTCTTTAGAGTTCTAGACCTTTAGAGCATCAATGTAGTGTTTCCTGAGGTTATGAACACTAATTTTACCTGGAGGATGTCTTTCGTTCTTTCTTATTTAGATGTGTTGAGGACAGCATTACTTATTCATATATATATTTAAAAAAACTAAACCAGGATAACATCCTATTTCTGTTAGCTAATTTCCAGCACTAGGGACAATCTAATTTCTAATTCAGGTGTATACTGAATATCTATGGAAAAAAAGGGGATTTCATTTCTTTATCCAGACTTGCTAGCATATATATGAAATCCCATATAAATAGGAAATATTAAAACCCCCTACCCTGTTAACACAGTTATGTGTGCCATAACTTTGGTGGTGAGAAGCTTTAGGGGAAGGATGACACTAAAAGCCTGGCTGGTTTTGTTTTGGTTTAGGTTTTCTCGTTTGAAAGTTTTAACATGATTTTTAGTGCCTGTGATTACTTTTCACCTAAAAATCTTCTCTACAGACCAGCCATTTTCAGCTACCACTGCAATACTGTAGGCTTTTACAGGAGAAAATGCTCTTCTCATGCAGTTCTACAGGCCCATGGAGCATTGTTAAAACAAGCAAATGTTAAGTTTTAATCTTTATTGGTCTGTGAACTTAATCATGCATAACCAGGAAGAGTTCATTTTTTAATTAAATCACCACCCATTCATTACTTATGTTATCCTCAAAGGAATATCAGTGAAAGGGTCAAAGTCTGCTGGACCTCTTGCTGTTCATTTAAATTAACACATCTTCTGATCACAGGTGTACATGTTGTGCTAACTTTGAAGATTTCTACATATTAGAGAAATGGAAATCCTTTCTGAATGACAGAATGAGATCAGGATTTCTGGAAAAAGTGTTTTTCTGCAGCCTGTGTTTGTGAGTAACGTGCCCATTATTTTATAGTAGCTGACATCTATGAAGATTCTGGAGCAATAAAATGTCTGTTGCAAATTGCTTTTAAAAAATTATACAGGCTACTTTAATAGTGTCTGAAGAAAAATGTATCTTCTTTTATTAGATTGTCTATGGCAGAACCAAATAACTGTTTGAAAACAATCTTGGAGACGGAAATAGAAGGAAGGATTTTACCTCTTTTCATATGCCTATTATATTAATAAAAATCACTCTTTGAGAAGCTACAAAGTTTTCTTAATTCACATAGCATTTACTTATCCCAGAGGCTTGCCAAACTATGTATCAGAACAAGGATTATGCACTTGCATATGTTCTTCTCAGAAAAAATTACTGAATTTTGTGTTGACTGTTTCCTTTTTGAAAGGCATTTTTCAGTGCCTTGTAACTTCCTAGTATGTGCAAACCAGAGTTTTTAAATTCAGGTGATTTATTATGGCTTCCTTGTTGAAGCTGAGAAAAGAATACCACAAAAAACCACCATTTTGTGGGTTTGGTACCATAAAACAGATTACCATAAAGAAAATCGCATCAGTTGACAGTTTGTTTTCAGAGAATAGAGTCAAGGATACACAAGGGTTTTGTCTTGAAGATCTAAAAAATAATTTATTGTCATTTTGCATTATTTCACAGTGCATTGACACTGTCAACTGACTCAATGATTGCAGAATGTTAAGGATTTTGCTAAAATCACTGCAACTCCTCAGTCACCAGGCTAAAAATTATTAATTTATATACCAGCTACTTTTGCATCTTTAAAGATGCTCCAGAAAAAAAAGAATGTCATATCTCTGCTGTCTTCAGTCCTATTGCACCTATTTTAAATGCATGTAAGTAAAACAAGGAACCATACACATTATTTTAAGTTTCCATGCAGCAGTGGCTTTGCACTGATTACCTACTGTGTTTCATACTTTGTTAGCACTGCAAAATTTCCTTCCTATTGCTGTTTTTTTATTGCTTCAAATCTGTCTGTATAGGGTTACAGGGCTGAGATGCCCAGATGAAATGGGCAGCTGTAATGCAGGGGCAGCCCAAGCAGGACATCCTGGAATCAGGGTAGATCCCACAGGCCTTTTTCCCTTCAGGGCCCTGGGTGATTGAGGGACACCTGGCAGGCCCATGTAAGTTTGTTCTGCGCACAGCTTTGTGCAGCTTGGGATTTATATCAAACCAAGTTGCCTTTGTGTTCTCCCTTCTGTTGGCAAAAAAGTGTTTATTGAGTGCTTCAGAAGAGTTAGGGAACCCTGCCTGAGCAAGCTAATTCTGCCCCTCTTAATTATTCAAAAATTACAATACTTTCCCCCATGAATAATTTATAATTTCCTTTTCTGGCAATGCAGTGTGTGTCTTTACTGACACATCCCCAGATGTATCTTTACTTCCAGCCTTATTCTATCTAGGATGGAATGTGTTTTCACTGTGCACCACCTGGCCATAGAGAGACATCTGTACTTGTCCCATATGTATTTTAACCAATTAATATATACCCAGGGTTGACATCTGCTCTCTTCCATTGAACTAACTGAGATTATATAACATTTTCATGCAAAGGAGTTTGCAAAATAGAATTTTCTGCTTGCTACATATTCATAAATCCTCATCAAAATTGTATAAAGGGTTGTCACCTTTCTTATAAGTGATGAAAGACAACATTGTCCAGCCAAAATTCACATTAAAATTTTTGGCCATGCTAGTGCATTTGCTGATGGAAAACCAGACTAAGTTCTTCACAACTTCCTTCCAGTCAGTTCTGGTGTTTGGCAGTCTCATGCCTGGAGCCCGAGGCAGTCAAGACATAAAAACCAACAACTCTAGAGAAGCTTCCAGTTAATAAATTGCAGGTTATCACAGAGGATAAGTTACTAACTAATCCTTTCTAACCCGAATGAAAATAAAAATATAATTGAAAGAATTAGTTGCTGACCTCGTTTAAAAAGCCCTCCTGTCAGGTACACGTTATGGAAACATCTGTTACTTGCCCCAGTAGTTCATTTACACTCCTTTGCTTAAAAGTTGTAATCTTGCCAAATATTTACTTCTGCGTTTTACTTGCTAATTAACTGTCATTGCTGTGAATAGTGTATTTAGTATAAAGAGAATTACATATTCTGTTCCTTATTAGTGTGCTTTAAAGCCGCACCAAAAACATACTGATACTTGGCTGCTGCTTTGTAGTCTTTCAGAAGTAAGTTTGCAGTTTGATTGATTAGTTTCCACCAGCAAAGAGAAGCAGCTGCAGCTCTGAATAAAATTGTGCTAATGAAGATTTCAAAGTGGTGATCAAAAGCAGACTTTGCTCTTTCAATTGTACACTTTTCTGAAGATAAATAATTGTGCCGTTTCAGCAAAATGTGCATATCAAAGCAGCTGAATCATACATTTCAGTGGGAACTTTAGAGCATGTTTAACGCATTATGATGGCTAATCTTGGTCACATTTGGTCTGTCAGTTGCAGAAGAGTGGAAAGTGATTAGCTATTTTTAGCACTGATTCATGTAGTCAATCAAGTGTCTGAATATGGAGAATATTCTATATTTGCTCATAGACAGCTATATTTATATGGCTGTGAAGACCCACATGTCTAGATGACTAAGTGTTACCTTCTTCAACAGTTTTGGTAAAATGTACAAATCCCATATTCAAGAAGAATTTTGGTCTGCTGGACAGAGGTAGCAAAGCTGTGTGAGGGGTTTAGGCACCGTGCCACGGTCTGCCACATCCTTTCTGACAGATGTCCTGAAATAGTCTGACAGATTTTGATTTTTAACACATTTAGGCACCTAAAGACAAAGCCACAAACCTTCAGGAACTTCCATTTGTATGTTCAAGAAAAGATGAACTGTTCTCAGCTTAGTTAAACCTCTTTCTATTTCTGGACTTAATTCAGAAGGCAAATTTTATTGGCCTTACTCAATTCAGCAAAGCCATTTTCAGACTGCTCAATCACTGGAGCCACTGATCTCATGCTAATTCCACCACTTTCTGAAACACCCTTCTGTCCCTTCTGTACTCTGGGAAAACAAAACATACCTGGGGCATGCTTTGTCATGCTAAAGCTATCAACAATATAAATAACTGTTAAAAAAAGTTGAATAAAACCCATAAACACAATAAAACCAACTAATTAAAGTGTATTAAAAAACCCTACATGGAATTACTTGCAATAATATTTCATATAGTTTTTGAACTTCTTTTTAAAGTTTAAATGAGGCCAATGCACTTTTCAGGACATACAGCAAAGAACTTCTGGCAGAGCCACTCAGCTCTCTTGACAAAAGATTTTTTTCTGTTGAGTAGTGGTTAATTACTTTTAGTTATGGGTTTTGTCCATTTAATCCAAAATATCTGGGTTTAAGGCTTGAAGTGAATTATTTCTTGATATTAAAGTTTTAATAATAGTTACATATCAATAGTGCATTATTCCTTTTTTGGCTACTTCTGCACTCAAATTGGAAAGAATGAGGCTCAGTGATGATACCCTGGGATCCCTCAGACAACATATTCTGAAGGATTCAAAATGGTTACAAATGCCGACAAAACAACATGACAAATAATATTTTCATCTTTTGTATCAGTAGAGGATAATTTGGATTGTATATAGAAAGATTCTGGCCTTTCTAAATGCTTCTCAGGCTAGTAAGAGGAATTATTATTGCAGCAAATCCTTACTTTTTGTATTCATTGTAATGTTGTACATGGCCTTCAAAGAAAAGATTAATTTTCTCTTTCATTCTGTCTTCCTTCTGTTTCTCTGTGTTATATATCTTTTTTAACTGAGTTACGATTCAGAAAAATTACATGATTAAGTCCTTGTTGCACAGAAGTAATCTTCCTGAACTTCTGTGAATTATTTTACTCACAAAGATTACCATGAAGACAGACAAGAGAAAGGTCAAACTAAGACAAAACTTCAAATTCTGTCAGTATCTGTTAAATTTGCTTCATCTATAACATATTCAAAATCATTATCTTTATTTCTTTCCTTATCAAGCCAGAAACTAAGTGGAAAACTTTCCTTCGATTAGCACTGTTATTAGTGCTTAGCCAACTCTGCTTTCCATTCTCTATTATTCAGTATCAAACAGTATTTTCCAATAATTCATACTATTTTATGAATTTTCAACAGCAATATAAAAATATTTTTTAGATGAAGTATTTCCAGAATATGCTGGTTGGCTTTTTTGGCCCATAAATTTAGGAGATCAGCCTAAATGTTACCACAGACTACAGACTTGTGGAATAAATTTAGTATCTAAATACTCCACAAATTGAAGAGGGAAGATAGGGCAAGGAATAAAAACTAAGACGTGCTAATTAAAAATAAAGTGGTAAAGAAAATTCTGTTTCATCTACACCTTCTGCAATTTTTACATAAAGCATGTCCAGTTTAAGCAGCTCTGTTATTCTCTTTTTTTCTATACTCAAATCCCATTTTTTCCTGCACTTTTCAAACGTCCTAATATTGAGATGTTTAGCTCTTTTAAGGACGCAAGCATAGAAACATAAACTAAAGTAATGACATCTAAAATGGAATGAATTTGATTAATTTATTTGAGGTACATGCCTAATATGTTGGATTCCAATAATATAAGTTGATTTATGATGAGAGTAAAATGAGAAAAAAAGTATCAGAGTGACTCTGGATGTCAGAATTGAGCTCATAGTTATCTATTTAACTATGTATGCATATAGTTAAGTATCAGTTATACATAAATATATACATAAATATTTGCTCCTGTTTCATGTTTTACATTGCAGCTGTCAATTGAAATCATGCATTGCTCTAAAACGTAACTCATCATTTAAGGACGTACTCATTCATTAGAGCTATTTCTGAGATTTTTTCTCTCTTGTAATCCTTACAGGGTTTTCTGGGTTACCTCATTATTTCATTTGCTCTTTGCACTCTCTTCACTGTTGATATGATCTTTTTCAGTGAAGGTTATTAAAAATGGACAAATTACATGCTCTATTTTGAGAGCTATTTAAACAGAAACTCTGTCAAAATCCAGGTTGCTGACAAGCATATTTTCAACCAACATACCCACACACTAATTAGTTTGAGGAACCTTTGCAGAGATGAATTAGCAACGTGTGTAAAGAGGTAAGTGGTGTCCCCAGGGTTCCCAGTGAGCACATGGTTTGCTGCTACCATTTATGGTTTTACCTCATATTCTGTTCTGTTGCACTGGAGATTTTTTCTAAGCACAAATTCTTATACTTAGAGATGATCATTTAAAAAAAAGTCCGAGACCCCTGAGGGTAATTTGGGAATCCCTTCTGCTATTGCCCAAACCCAAAGCTGTGCAAAAGGTATGAGTACAAGGGGTTATTTCCTCAAATAGTCTTCAGGAGTTATCTATTTAAGCTAATTTTACTTTTTGAAAAGTTGCTTCCAATTACTGCTTATAAGTTTTTCATATGATAGTTTAGCGTGGCAAAAGTGAGTGGGTAAAAGTGATTGTGAAATACATGTGAATTGAGGCAATATTCAAAATTCAGATTTAAAAATAATCTTAGATGATCAAGTATGATGTTCATTTGACTTTAAAAGCATTTCCTTGATATGAGAAAGTAAAAACATAAAAAGTGTATTCAGTAATATGCCTGCTTTCCATCCTTATACTTTTACCACCCAACTATTTACTCAGAACTCTTTTTTAAAAAAAACACTTTTTAAATTTTAGTGTTGAATAAAAGCAATATTTTTATTCTTCCTCTTTATTAAGTTAAAAATAGGAAAGAAATCTATTTATGTCAGTGGTTTAAAATCCACCTATTTTCTTTTATTGTTGTCTGAAAGGAGTTTATCACTGTTTTCACCTACATGTGCTTTAAAGTTTCTTTTTCTTTTATTTATCTTTCAAAAAAGCTCCAGTTTATTTGCTAAGATAGAATTTTTAAAAATGGGTTGCTTAAGAATCTTGGTGAGAAAATGTTAACATTTCTGCTCCTGTTCATAGGAAAATTTTATTAATACACAGATTAAGTCATTCTGCGTGTCCGGTGAGAATAAATTTTATAGATCTTGAATGCCATAATATGTTTGCCTTATTTCTTATGGAGTGATCAAAAAATGCCATTACAAAGCCCTCTATGGCAAATAATTCACTTCAGAAATGAAAAAAGTGTTTTAAAATAAATGGTAGAAAACAGTTCTGGAAAAAAACAGCTCTTGTAATTCCTATAAAAGAAATAGACAAATTACATTGTACATCAGATTTTTCTGTTCAAGATCTCCAACCCAAGGTCTTAGTAGAATCTCTCTTTTCTTCCTGCCACTGAGCCACAGGTGTTGCTTCCCTGATTTCGCCCTAATCTTGAAAGGATTCTTGAGTCATCCCAACTCAGAGAATAAAGGAGAGGGTTCGGCAGAACGCTCTTCTCTCATTTATAGCATGTTTAGCAGTACCTTGGGGGTCCATGCTTTCATGTCTGTCTTTCTGTGAAGCTGGGACCCTTAGTGCTAATGACCAGCACAAAATCTACATGGGGAAAAGAAAAAAATTGTGGAACAGGAAATATGAACTCTATAGCACTGCCAGGTAAAACCTTAGGCCCTTGTGCATCAAAGTGCTTTTGCTCGTTCCACGATCAGAATAAGAGAATGTCTTGGGGTGACTTTATGACGTTGTATCCCCTATCGCCGCTCTATGCCCAGATATGAATCCTGTGCCTTTCTGTGCCTTTAAAACTGGGTGCCAGAGAAAGAAAAAAATGGCAGGTGAACTTTTCAAAGCAGTTCTGTGCTCCAAGGTCACTCTATCTGCTCTGAGTGCTTCTCCTGCTGTAGAGCAGAGGAGCTGGAGAGTGTGACACACCACCAGCAAGACACTTGACGTGGTGCCGGGAACTGCTTTTTTTTCCTCTCAGAAAATGCGTCATTAGTTAATTCCAGGGTACAAGAGAACTTTCATTATTATTTATAGTTTCAGGTTTCAGACTCTGTAGAGATTTCTTTAATTTCCATACCTTATGATTGCAGTTAGAGAAAAGCACCCCATTATCTTCATTATAGACAAAGCTGTAGGAATGCTAATGATCAAAACCAGAAATCTCACCACATGTTGCATAGTACTAATTATATTCATATTGTCTACATTTCTTTATTTCTTTTATCCTCAGACATTTTACATTACTAAGATGTTTTCTCTCTCTTTCTTTTTTTTTTTTTTTTAAGAAATGACTTTGTGAATGTGAATCTTGTCTGTGCTATATTATACACTTGCTAAAACAGAGCAGCATACAGGCCATAGGAAATAAGATAAGTTTGCTAGAAAGTTACTGCCACTAAAATGACTGGAGTTATTTCTTAAAGGAATGTCCATAACTACTGAAGCAAACATGAAAGTAGAGCTGCAGTTAAACAGAAGACAGATGGAGGAACCAGGCTTTCTAGTTAAATTTTGGCTTAGTTCACTTCTCGTCTCACATGTTCTTTCCTGCCTTATCCTGAGATCCACTCTGCCAGCCACTTCTTGAAAGCTGGGTTCAGCCACCCACCTGTGCCTCATTTCAAGAGTCTCAGGTGCATTTCAGGAGTCTCAGGTGATGCTGTGCCTGCAAAAGCTGTGTTGGTATGGATACTCCCCTGGGGAAACCAGAGCAAAAGATGACTTTTTTCCTTCCCCTTTACAAGCTCTAATGAGGTGGGATGTCTGTGAGAATCCAGTAGTAAAATTTTTCTCAGTTGGAACAAAAAAGAAATAGACATCTTTTTTTCAAAGAGCTCTTTAGGTTTTTCTGACAAGTGATTAAAAAATATATTTCAATATTGCTGCTTCTTCTAGTTATTATTTTCCAACCCAGTTCTCTTGCCCAGATAGAGAGCAGGGACTAATGACTAAACAGAGGCTCTCCCTTTCCACTTCTGTATCCAGTGTCCATGCCAAAAGGGCATAACATCTCTTGTGCAGTTACCATATGCCACGGTTTAATCCTGATTCAATGTGACAGCAAGATCCTTTTCCTTCTGTCATCTTAGTCTGCCTGCTGATGTCGCTTCGTATCCCCAGTCCACCTTTGCTTTGCAGCAGTCCCGTGAACTGCGCAGGTACAGCGCCCTGCTTGCATCCAGCCCTGCAGCTGGAGGAAGGTACAGGTCTTTTCTGCCCGTGTCTGTGACAGAAGGACATGGCAATGAATTCTGGAGACCATCAGAATTTTTCAGTTAGTTTGTAATGCTGCCGTTTTTTCTGGTTTTGTTTTGTTGGGTTTTTTTGGTTTTTTTCTTTTTTCAAATCATCTGCTGATATAATACTGGGAGTCGAAACAGCATGTCTGATATCTTTGGTTGGTGCCAAATCTGTGCTTGTTTCTGGCTGCAGAGCTCATTACCAGACATTTGATAGGAAAAGTGTTTTCCAACAAGGGCTTCATTATAAAATATGTTGTCAGAAAATTCCTAATGACTGATTTTTTTTCTGTCGTAAAAACAATAAGGTCAGCATAAGTGCGAGCAGAAGAATACGTCTTCATTTTTTCCTTTTATTGTTCTTTTTCATACCTCAAAATTTGCTTGACACATTTCCATTTAAGATTTTCATTTACGCATGCCTTACATGACATTATGACTTAAACAAAGTACACTTTATATCTCTGCATCATGGAGGGAAAACCACAATTAACACTTAACTGAATTTGTGCTGCATTTGTTCTGAAGGTTGGTTAGGACACTAGCCTGGCCATGTGACATATCTTGCTTTCCAGTATTGCCGAAGGCATCCTGTATCACC
Source organism: Machaerirhynchus nigripectus (assembly GCA_013397975.1). Lineage (NCBI taxonomy): Eukaryota > Metazoa > Chordata > Aves > Passeriformes > Dicruridae > Machaerirhynchus > Machaerirhynchus nigripectus. Next base: position 229,388 of record VZRQ01003727.1, read on the forward strand.
TTGGGTACATGAACTATGGTTTCTGCACCTTAGGCTTTGCCTACAAGGTGAAAATACCTCATGTATGACATAAGGGAATTTTGACTTGTGAAGGTCCCTGGTCATAGGGTAAAAGTATCTGATTCTGTTTTGAATATGAGCTATTAATCCATTTTCTGATTCTGGTGGGCTAAAAGTGTTGTAGTGATAGCTCTGCACTGAGATCCAACATGGAGAAAATACTGCTGGCTACCCAGAGCTGTCACGCTGTTTAATCATCTGTAGCTGGGGGTTGTGCAAACAGGCAGCACTAAACCTGTCTACAAACCAGAACTGTCACTTTTAGACCTATCCCTCCTTTTCCATTTCTTAGGTTGCCCATTCTCTCCCCTTCATCCCTACATCCCCCCTGAACTTATTTTTCACAGCATTTCACAGTGGTTTTGACCACCTGTGCTTATCCCATGCCCCACCACTGCCTTCCCAGTCCCACCTGTCCCCAGCTCTCGGTGCTCTATGCAATGCCCCAAAAATGGTGCTTTATTTCCTGCCTTCCAACCTTGCAAACATACATGTTGGGGTGCTGCTGCCCTCCTGCCAACTCCGTAGGCTTTCACAGATGTCTCATGTCCTTCTTTTGATCCTCTTGAATGTCAGGGAACATAAACAAATGTAGCTTTCTCCATGATCTGTGCTTGGAGAGTGGACCCTGGGAGCCTTTCCTGTGCATGCAGCACCATAAAGAGCTGCTTTTGCTTTATATGACTTGGACCTGATAGAAAATTTTGGTTTTGTCTCAGTTTACACCTTGTTATTCTCACATCGTGAATTATCTAGGAAAGATTATTCCAGTAATTTCAATCTAAGTTTACAAATGTCTGCTAAACAAAGGGAAACTTCACAGATCTTTGGAGGGTTGGACAAAGTCTGAATTTTTTGAGTCTTCTGTTAACTGTGTGAATGTAAACATAGTTTTGAGTTTTACCATGTGTTTTTTTAATTAGGGTTGTAGACTTTTATACTTAGAAGAGGTTTCGTCCCTTTGTAGATGCTTCTTTTCATGGGATAATTCTGTGTTGTTTGGTTGTTGCTGTTAATTAATGGGGAAAAAAATGTAAACAGGACTCAGTATATCCCTTAGAGTAGAATTAATCTCATGGTATTATGAACCTGCTCAAAATAAAAATACTCTTAACAATCACAAAAAAAGGACCTTTGTGTCCTTTTTTTTTTTCTTTTAAGAAATGAAAGAGCAACAAGTAATTTTTACAAAGTATTATCAGAGATGTTTGGGTTTTGTGAAAACAGTGATTACTGTTTATCCATAGTAAGTCTTTGATAATCTCTCTCCATTTTAAATTATGTGTGACAGAAGGACACTTCAGGAAGGAAATAATGAGCCAGTACCACCACAGCTCTTCCCCCAATGCCCTTCCCTCTTTCAACAGCCTGCAGCATATCTGTATGAAATTTGTATCTTTTTCTCATTCCTTTCCCAGTTCCCTCCAAAAATGCCCAGGAATGAGAATATGTTCCAGTGACTTCTTTTGCCCATGGCAGTGAGAAGTCATGATGGTCTGTCTGTTCAGTGTTTCAGATCCTGTAGACCAGCAGTGTTGTGTCGTAAAAAGTGTGGATAGTTTCCTTCTTTGCTGCTATCTCTGGGATCTTTAAATACCTGTATGGTTAAGTTTACAGTGTGGAAATTATTTTTGTATATCTTGTACATATTGTGTGGTCTGAGATTAGTTTGGTGTGGTTTTTTATCTTGTTTAGTTGGTTTGTTGGTTTTACTTGGGTTTTTTGTTTTTTACTTTTTTGTTTGTTTGTTTGTTTACTAGAAAAGGAACTTGCCCAAGGGGAGAAAAAAAATATATTGAAATTTACATTGTGCAAACAAGAGACCTGGGAGAATACTTTCTGAACTTAGGAACCCATTGTAGCAATTATGTAAATTTTGTACAGTAGTCTTGTTTTATGTAAGTACAGTAATAGGGAAATGACTTGAGAAACTCAGCATCTATTCTATCAGTGTCTTTCTATCACATAAAATGCTGTTTGTGTCCTTGTAAATTAGACTTTAACTGCTACTGTGTCACAACCATTCACGTTTAATGCTAATGAATCAATAAGAAATGTGAAGGATAGATGAGCCATTCATTCCACTATGTTTACTACAAGGGACTGGAAGACTGAGGAGCAGAAACACTGGCAGTCTTTTAAAGTTAATTTCTGAAAGCTCTGAACTGTAAATATAACACTGCATACTTTCTTCTGTTTTGTGTTTTAGCTCTACTTCTTAGAAAAACAACATTAGAGAGTTTGCAATTATTTTTTAACACCCTATACAATTACTTTTTTGGGTGTTTTTGTCTTCCGAATGCACATTCATATGAGGTTCTCATTTCAATATAAACATTTTCCTAATGAGCTTGTCCCTATAAAACATCAAGCTAATGGTTTAAGGGTAAAATTTTCTCTTCTGAAGGTGGTTTTCTAACTTTGAACCTGTTAGCGAGATAAATGTATTCACTTTTGCTATGGTTATCCACAGGCATATAACTAATTTTTCAGCAAGATCCATAAAATCAAAGTATCTGAAAGTATTGTGGGCTTCCACTAAAAACATAGCAATGTCACTACTTTATAGGAGAATTTCATGGTTGTTATTTACCAGGAGCAGTGTATAATTATCACAAGAAGAATTAGACTAGAACTTGAAAAATTATGGTTCTTTTAAAAGAAATTGTGATATTTATGTACTGGACAAAATCCAGTTTCATATTGCAAAAATCCTCCAGTAACATTTCCATTCTCTTTAATTATCCAGAAATCTTTGTTTGGAGCATTTCGTGTACGTCCCCTTAAATCCTAATTATTTTTCATATGTTTCCAAATAAATAATTATTTAAGAGACAGTCATCCTGCAGTTACATTGAAAAAGATTCACTTTAGTATTTGCGCACAGAAGATATTTGATAAATATAACATTTGAGGAGGAGAAATTAAATCCATGTAAGTTATATGCTGTTCTTCCTGTATTAAACCCTGTCTTTCATTTGCGATTTTCCTTTACAGTTAGGACAGACAAATATGTTGGTTTGGTTTTCTATGACTTTTGTATTATGTACAAACAATTTTATTTTCAGAGACTAAAGCATGAAATTGGCAAAAATAATGTTTGTATTTCTTTTGTTCTGCTTAGTTAGGGGTGAGCAACTTCAGATTTTGTGTCCTGTGATCACAGACCTGAGGAAGAAAACCAGACATGTTCCAGATGTTATTGAATGACAACTCTATATTCATGCCACTTTAGACTTGTCTCTACTGAGACAAGATACTTCAAAATATAGAAGAATAGAATACTGAAACACGCTTAAATGTAGTGGCTTAGGGTTCTGCCCATGATAAACGGGGCTGAGAGAATTCTCAGGAGATTTCTTATGTCCAGGGCCTGTCTAATCTGCATTGCTCCAGCTGCAAAAAATGAGATAGGTTTAGAAAGTATAAATACATTAAGATAACCCCAAGATATGAGTCCAAAATCCAACTATTGAACTGAAGAAATCAATCTAATTATAAATAAGCTCTGAGACTGTTTGTCAATTCTTATCAAATTAAAGGAAGGAAAAAACCCAAACCAACAAACAAGTAACCAAAACTTTCCTTAAAGAAGAGTTCTTTAGACAATATGAATTTATGAATGCTCTAGTTTTAACACTTAAAATGTATCATTTGGTTTTTACTTTTAATTGATATTTTTCATTTGTATTTTTTTAACAGTTTTCTTCAGTAATACAGCTTCTCAAGCTACACTGCTGCAAAGGAAAAAAGATTAAAAGTTCTAAACAAATGCAAAATTTGTTCCTCTGCATGAATCAGCAGGAGAGACTAAATGGCTCAGTGCTGTAGCACACACTGATCTTGTCACCCTGCTAGGGCAGAAATTTGCTCTTGCTGGACACAATCTGTGGGGGTGTGAGCACCTCATATTATTCATAAGTGGTTATTTTTTTGTGTTATAATTGCGTCCATGAGAATATCACAGAAAGATATGATGCATAGGCTCTATAAATTAGTTGTGTGTGATGGTATCCATATCCTTCTAATTCCAATGACAGTCTAAGGAAACCATAAATCACATTTCTAATATATCATCAATATATGTGTGATAAAAACGTTTCCATGTGAGAAGTCTATTGTACTATTATTCCTGTAGGTCCAGGGAGAATACTCGATTAAGAAAATGGAATAAACATAATGCATTCAAAGACAATATACCAAATGGTTTTTATTCTGGTAAAAATGTAGTTACTTAAATCTCAGAATTTTCATATTGCTTCTTTGTTTAGAAAACATGATATATTCCCTGTCAAAACGTATTTGGTATCAAATTGCACATAAGTGGTATTTGATACTATTAAACTGCTGCCTACTTGAATCTGGCTCTAAGTGTGAAGAAAATATCCTTGATCTTATTTTAAGTCTTGATTTTTCTGTTCTTTTTTAGAAAACTTTCTTATACAATTTGAGCTCTATTTGGGTTGATCCTAGCTATTGTTCTTGCAATTATCTTTCATCCTGAGAGGGTAGAAGAAGAATTGTTTTCATGGTTTTAATTTTATTATAGTTTTGCATGACAGTGTCTTTCTGTTCTTTACCTCTTTAGGCTGGCTTTGTGTCTTTTTCATGCAGGAACGTCCATTGCCATCCCTTTTTCATTTTCTTTCAGGCAGTCATAGTATAAATGTGTAAATGAAATTTCCACCTTTTGTGGTAACTCTCAGAGTTTTCATCCTGGTTATCTTATAGGAACAAGGTGTGTAATTAAAATACAGGAGTGTTTAGTAATACTTAGTTCAGGTAGTAGTGTTTGTAGGCTGAAAGACATCAAAAGGTTTTTCATGGAAAATGTTTTTCCAGGTTACGAAATACGTGGTAGAAAATCCATTTATTGTGTACAGGATAGGACAAAACCCAGTAATGTCTGGTGAATTATCAGATCTGGTAAACACTGAGAGAACCATTCTGAAAAATACAGGTTGGTCCAAACGGCAATGCTTTCATGTTGCTAGTTATTTCCATGCTGTTTTAGTGTAGTGCAGTGTAGGACAATGCCACAGAGGAATATTTGCTTGTACCAAACAAATCAGAAATATATGCAGATGAGGTCTCTAACCTCTTAATCATCGTAGCACTGTGACAGTGTAATAGGTACGGTGAGTATGTGTATGTGAATGTATAACAGCATAATCTTTTTTGAAGTGCAGAGCAATCTATCCACCAGGACTGTGGCGTTTCATTTAAGAAAATTGTATGCAAATGCACGTAACAGCTTCCAAGCACTTCCATCATGACTAAAATGAAATAAAGAAATACTTGTATTGTGAATCCAATGAATTAGTCAAGCTTTTGACAGTAAACCTATATTAGGATTAAAATATTGTTTTAGTAAAGGAAAAAATCATTTACCTTGTACATCTATTTTACTTTTTCTTTCAGCTTGATTTTGTGTATCTTTCTCTTTTTTCTGTCCCACTAAATTTACTTTGGTCGGGTCAAAAAGAGGGCTTCATGACTAAAGCAGAAAATCTTGATTTAACTTAATTGATTGGGTCAGAACTTTAATAAAGAATTAAGTATTTTCTGTTCTTTCTAATTCAGTTTTTTCTAGTCTGCATCAAGACATTTGATCACACACAAATTAAGAAGTTCAAAGGACCTAAGAACTGATGATATGTAATATGTCAACTTCATTCTTCAGCTCTCTTGTCACATTGGCTTACCAGTCCTTACATTCAACTTTTCTAAGTACTATTAAGTGAACTATAGCATTTTTGTGAAAAGAAGACAATATGTCATGAACTAACCATATTGTCATTTGACCAAAGTATGAATTACTTTTGCTCAATTTTTTAGCCATAATCATCTTCAAAACCTTGTTTGTTTGGCTGGTGGTTTTTGTTGCTTAATCTTTTATTTGATATCCTCTTTCCTTGTGTCAGAGATTCTGACTGGTAAGTGTTCTTCCTAATTGCTGTAGGGATTGATTTAGTGTGAATACCACAGGAAAAGAGGAGTTTGTCAGTTTTATTTGTTATAGTTTAGAGGTTAAAGAACACATGATGAGTTTTTCAGCAATTATTTTCACAAAAGGAAACTTTCCCATTTAATTATATAACTACAAAGATTTTACAGTTTATCTCTGGCTCTGAATGTGCAATCATTTTTATTGGCATTTTTTCAGGCCTTCTCAAAACACATAAAGCTGTATTGTCAAAAGAGAAGATGGCAATATCAGTGCCTTGATCAGAATTTCCATTAGTTCATCCAAACAAATGTAAATCGATGTCATTATTTGCTGCACCTGAGTGTATTCCTTACCTGCAGCTCATACTGAAAGAGAAATATTCTTTTTATTCTGCTGTTTTCTTCAATCCATTACTCTCATCTATTATGATTTCCGTATCTTATATGATCTTACGATTGATTAAATCTCCTGGAAGGATTTGCTCTCTTCTAAAACATCAACATGAAGTGTTTGTTTCAATTTTCACACTTCTGTTCTTCCTGAGATGCATGTTCTGATGTGTCTGTTTCAATGAATATTTTAAGTAGGAAACAGGTGAGAATGGTGAAGTGCTATTATGGAAGCTGATTATATACAGACTAAAACAACTGATGTCTCTCATCACTTTCATATTCTATAACTACAGAAGTACATTATTCTTGCACATGGCAATTTCCCTCACATTCAGCAGAAAATTCCTGGTTATTGAATAATAAAGTGTAATTCTACATTTAGACAGAAGATATAAATCCATCAGTTCTGACAGCTAGACACAGGTCTTTAAAATAAAGAGATTAGGAAATTTTGAACATACATCTGAGTAACTTTAAAATAATTGACTAATGTCCAAATGGTTCATAAAAACCCATTCAATGCATAATGACGTCTGAGGGAAGATTTAACATTTATTTCCACTTTATGTGGATTGCAAATATAATCAGTAGTTTTATATTATATTTCAAGGAAAAATATGTATTAAAACAGAATTAGTTTTAAAATCACATATCAGTAGTTTCAGTCCTACTTAAACCAAGCATGTAAAAGAAATCTGTGTCAGAAAAATTCTGCCTGGTAGAGTCTTTGCTTATCTTCTTATTCGTGTATAAATATTGGTTGCTGGAAAAAAAATTATTAAAATTGCAAAGACAAAAGGCCTTCCAATTGCTTTTAAACTATTAAATGTAATTTAGGTATTCCTGGAATATTTATATATTTTATAGTTATCAATCAAGATCTACAGTGCACATTAAAGTATTTGTCAGTAGCAATTTGCCCAGGATGGATGGACAAAACCTCCTTCAGTTTAAACTAAAATCAGCCTCACTGTTCCTCAGATGCAGATTTGCTGCTACAACTGGTGTCCGGTTATTAACATGACAGGTTTGGGATCCTGTTTTGCTCCAGCCCACATCAGGTGTTCCAGTCACAGTGCCTGGAATCCTTCTCATACTCCCACTTTCTTTATGACTCATGTAAATATTGCGCTGCACAGCATCCCCATCTCCTTCATTTCATGGAGGGAGCTGCTCATGACCTAAAAGGGAAATCTATAAAGCAGTCATTAGTAGAATTTTACTTGAAATTTGAGAAACGACATGGCTTAGATGAAGTGGGGAAAAAATCTAAAGTATAGGAAGGAACGGAGATGTATTTAAATTCTGCCCTACAGTGATACCATCAGAAAGGAAAAGTAAGAAATTTTCCTTTAAAAGTAAATTTAATAATTCTGGGGGATTTGTTTATGCACTCATCATAGTTGTGTATTTAGTTCATGTTTCCATTACAAGGAGGAGGTAATGCAGCTGTCAACCTCTTACACTGTATCTAAGGAAGCACTGTGTGACTGATTAATGTTCGCTTATTTACGGCATCAGAGCTTCAAACATACACAGAATGAGTTGTTGTGTGAGTGGAAACAGAGTCACTACTTTCATCCATAATGTCATAGACTATGCAAAGATACTTAAGTAATTTTTGTTGAGGGAAGAGGGATTTTTGTTTAACTGAAGTACTTGCAAAAGGCAGAATCCAGGGCATCTCATGTTCTTTAAAAAAAATACTAACAAATCATATAAAACTATATTTTATGTTCTTTGATTCCTGAGAGGAAAAAATACTGCTTTTTGTTTGCTTTTTTTCATTTCACTAGAGTTTATATAAATCTTGATACTGTGCTTGATTATTTTAATTTTATCAGATAGTTAGTACCAGTATAATTTATTTCCTACGTAAAAATGAATTAATAGTTTATTGTCATTACAAAGAGAAGCTATAGCACTGTATTTGGATTCATCTTTCTTCACTGGTGATTAACACAGAAGCTGGCATGTGGGCAGTCATCGATGCTTCTGTGGGGGTTGCATACTCATTATCTCAACATATTTCTATCAATACCTTAATGAAGGACCCTGCAGGAGGCATCACACTGCTGTTTTTGGCACACAATTTCTTACTTTTTTAGTTTCAAACTGCAACACAGAATATAATCAAAGTGCTACTTGGTCTCTAGGTACCAGTGAATAATGTGGGTTAACATACCTTTATATTTTGCCTACTTTTAGGAGCTAATAAATAGTGGAGAACCCCCTATCTGGTGCTGTCAGTCCCATAGTGTATACCTACATTCTGAAAAGAAACATAGTTTAAGCTGGATTCTTTTGGAAATATACAGATGGAGATTTCCTTCAACTTCAAGCATCTGCAGAAACAGAAAACATGAGTTCTTGTGATTTCAGTCAGTCCATTAGAGCAGGAAGTTCCCACTACATTTTCTTTTTCCACAGTTTAAAAAACTGTGCTGGGGTGCAGATCCACAAGATGAGTGCTATAATCTGTAAGCAGCAGGTGGATTTTATGTTATGAAATAATTTTATATGAAAACAAACCTTTCTTTCACATTTTCATATACTCCCTGTGTTCACAGGACTTGACAAACATTATTTCTCTAAAACAGTTAATACTGGCTAAATAAATATTATACTGATTAGAAATTAAGTACATCTTCTTTACTGTGTAGGAGATCTTCTCTGTCTCTCCCCACCTGTCATTTTCCTTTTCATGTCCCCAGCTGTACTCCAATGGGGTTTACCAGGTTCTACGGACTGAGGAGACCTCTCAGTCTTTGATTTTCTCTCTCCACAGTTCTTTCCAGCCTCTTCTGCTCCTTTCTGTACTGCAGTTGGCTCTTTAAATTTGACGTAAAATTATTTTGAAACACCACAGAAAATGGTACCTGCCAAAATATACCTGTTGTGTGTGCAATATGACATTTCTTGGTAACAGCTTCACTAGCTGTAGCAGAGAAACACTATTAAATTATGGGGTTTTTTTCCCATGTATTTCCATTCTGGTCACACTCAGGTTGTGCAACTCCTTTAACCTGAATGGAAAGCTGTGATGAACTGTGAGCTGCACTTAGGTATCTTGATGGTGTAGTTGACTTCAGGGATGAGCAAAGAAATCAGGCAGTACTAGCTTTGTTTAATAGCGTCACATCACAGTAAAGTTGATTACAGTTCAACACGGCTGTGGGATTTTATAAATGAAGTAGTAATACAACTTGAAATGGATGGGGGGTTTTATGCATTCTTCAGAAAAGATTATCCAGAGATTATGCCCCGCAACACTTGCTGAAGGTTGTTTTATGGTAGATGAGCTGGGGAGCTTTACAACATAGTTTTAATATAGATAAACTACAATTAAAAAATTTACTATGAAAGTAAGCTCATTATGTGGTAAACTTTTGCCATACTACCATCATCAATTACTAGCATAAAATTTTATCGTTTAGCTGCAGCAAGAGAAGAGAGCTGTATGAGCATGATGTCCTTTGTTTATCACTTCCACTTTTGAAATTAGTTACTCTTTTCTCCTGAATTCCTCAGCAAGACTTCATCAGGAGAGGATTCTAGGAACAAGCTACAGATGCAAAAAGGGCTAGAGAAAACTAATAGCATTTATAAAATTCTATTACATAGTTTCTGTAATAATTTGTTATACTGCAGTGAATTCAGAAATTAAAATTAGAATTATGTTTTGGTTTGCAAAATAAAATATAAGTCCATGGGGCAAAGTAACATGCACAAATATATAGATGTGCCCACATAGTGATTACTTTTTGCTGAATTTCCAATGTGCCATCATATTTAGGAGATTTTTATCTTGCTATTACAACAATTGTTCCAGGCAGGCTCATTCTTTTTCTCATTGGCATAGACATGAGGAAAAAAAATAAAGCAAGATGGTAGAAAATTCCATGACACCATCACGAGCAAAGTTCTGAAAATGTGTCACAGTAGCTGAATAAAGTCATGACTTGCATCCTCCTTGGTTCATCTCCTGTACTTCAGATATGCTCTAGGTCTGCATGGAGATTGGAACAAAGTCCAAGTATGATCGGGTCATACACAAAGCAAAACTGGATGCCTAAACTCAGCCCACATCTGCAAGGTTTATTTGAATTTTAAAATTACATGAATGAATATCCTTTACGTGAGTCTCAGAGAGAGCATTCAGTTGTAAGAGTCCTTCAAACAAAGAAATTTTCTGCCATCCCAGTGTGTTTTGCTGCTTGTTTATTGTTCGTCTTTAATCTTTCCACCACTCATGCAGCTTATTCAGCCTTAGGTTTTGCGGTGATGGAGACAGTCTCTTATGTTTCTGACTTACTGATTCCCTTCTCTTTATTGATTCATGGTGAGTAAAATGGTATCATTAACAACATAATCTTGTCCAGAACAATATTAGTGGGACTTTTATTAATAAAATTTGTCCACTGTCTTTTTTTTTTTTTTTAATTTGTTTTTGATCACTCAAAGACTGGAATTAACTATATTTGTTTAAGGTGTGTAATCAAAACAAAAAAGCAGCATTCAACAACTTCCTGAATTGAAAAAAAATATTAAATCAGACACAAATGGAAGATAAAAGTTATATTGCCATTATATCTGTCCCACAGGCAGACATCACTCCTTCTATTGGTAAAACTGCTGCATAGAATTTCTTCTGTTACTTTTCTAATGATCTTGTAGAGTTACATTTACTCAAGAATAGCTGCCACTGACAAACAACCAATGGGACACTGGTACTGCTGAAACACCTGCCTTGTGATGAACTTCACAAGTAGCTACCCTGTGTCTCCACGCTCTGTAATTTCACATTTGGAATCAATAGCTCCAATCCAAGTGGAACAGCAAAAGCATCAGAGAGCTAGAAATACAAATTCATAAATTACTGGGGTTTTTTTTCAAAATTTCCACAAGACGAATACTGCAATTTAAAAATACTTCATCTGATTTATTGAGAATTTGGTATGGGAGGCAATTGCCACTATGAAACATAAACTGACGGTTTATATAGGCTTTTAGCAAACACAATACATGGTTCATGACACAAGCTCCTGTCACTGTAAGCAGTAAGAAACAAAATATTAATTTGTCATAGGAGGTTTGAGATATATACTAGCTATATATCCTATTTTCAGTATTATTTTTGCTCAAAGAAGATCCATCAATGCTGCTGTATAAAGCTTTTACCTTTTACCTCAAAATTATTTTTTACAGTTTATGTATCATTGTGCCAAATCATTCACGACATCTAAATGAAATGCCAACTAACTTTTGATCAACTAAGCATATGTTATGCAAAAAAAGTTCCTTTAATAAACAGAAGTGTTTTATTAGAGGTATTTCTAATGCACTCTCCTTCAGTGTAAGGCACAGCTGTACAGTGATTATAGTTATACTATATAACTTTTACTGGTCCCTGGCAACTTATAAAAAACCCCCAAAAAACAAAAGTGGGTTATTTGGGTCATTTCATATAAGAACATCCTATGCTTTAAAATAACTGTTCCACTGACCATCACTTCTACTTAATTAATGAGAAATTACATGCGAACAATTATCATTGTAGCCATTCTCCTAAATGTTCAGAAAGGACTTTACTTAGGTGGGAGTGATTTGGCCAGGTAAGTAGGAAACAGGAAATGGCTTACATACTCTCTGTTAAAACACCTTCCCCTATAATTTGACTGAGTAGGCAATGTTATTGTTAGATGCCCTTCTTCAGTACAAATTACAGTCCTGCATTAAAGCTTTATTGAAATATAATACATATTTCATTTAGATGCTGAAAGTCAGCATTTGAACATTTCATAGTTTTTGTAACTGTCCATGTTTCCTTATTCTGGATGGATTTTAATTATGCCTTCAGACCCTTAAAAAATGTAGAGAAGCTGTTGGAGTGGTAATTACAGTTTTACTTTTGGCTGTGAGGAGAGTAATGAACTGTTCGTATAGTGAGTGACCCCCTTTAAGGAAGATTTTATATCTGGCTTTTGGAAGTCACAGAGGATTGCTCAGCAGTTAGCTGTGTTTCCAAGTTCATATCTGAATCCTTCAGAGTAAGCTTTTTACAGTGTAAAAAAATAATTTCCTGGGCATCAGGACAGGAAGATTGGAAATTAGGAAAGTACCCAGGAGGAAGTGGAAGCAGTGTTGTAAGTGCTCATCCTGAGAGCTCGATGGCTGCCTAAGTCCCAGTGGTCCTCCTGAATGAAAAAGCTAGCTTTGTACTTCTTTCTCTGTAGATTTGGTGACCAGTTTAAGGGATTACAATCAAGCTGGCTCAAACAGTAGAAAAACCCTTTGGTTTTCCTTCTGTTTGAGCCTGTTTGGTTTTACATATGTGCTGGAAATTCTAGTAGAAAGAATGAAAAACCTCAGCTTAATCACCTCTATACATAACAGAAATCTGCTGCAGGGTATTTAAAACCAGGTGGATTGCTGGATTGTATGCTAACAACACCAGTTACTGTGACTGTACTAGGAGAGTTCCTTAGAAGTGAATTGTGAAATAAAAAGTGGAAATTGCCATAATTTTGACTCTCACCATGTTTTCAATTTTTTACGCTTTTCAAAGCAGAATGCTTCTTCAAAGCAGCAGTAAATGTGTATTGATAACCTTTATGAAAATCTAAAAGTAGGATTGTCGTTTCTAATACTAATGTTCAGTTGAACTCTGACGGGCAATGGTCATGAGTAGAACTAGTTTCAAAAGAGGATTAAAATTGAAAAGCAATATAGGAGAAGTAAGTTTTGGTTTGGCAGGGGAATTTGGGGGATTTATGTAGCCTGGTCTCCACACAGAAAGTTAGTCCCATGGACTTTATTGACCAGATCTGTTTGGTGCATGTGATGACAGTCACAAAATATCCAAAAAAGGATTGGAAAAAAAAGGTTGGAAAAAAGCTTGCATACATCTTTGTACTCTCTGTCTAGTCACACACAGTCCTGTACCTTAGTCTGGGTTAGACAACTCTGACTGTAGTATCACAATACCTGCAGAATATCTGATTTTTCCAACACTTCAGTACATGTGTCTTAGTTCAGATACAACAAACCATGTGGTCAAAGATGGTTTCACTCTTTCAGGGGTGTATGCAATCATAATTAGCTAAAAGAAAAGATGCCAGTGCATAGACATTGATTACATTGAGAATTATAGTGAACAATAATTAATAACTCATGTCTTCGTGATGATTGGAGTGTGTGAAATCTGCTTCTAGCAGGACTGAATTTATAACCAGAATGCCCTCTTGTATCTTTTGTCTACAATCAGTTGTTAGACATGATATGACTTAATGAGTTTATTACTTTGCAAATAGGTCTATGTATCTTTGCTCTTATTATAAGCGATATTATCATATAAAATTTCAAACCTAGTAGTAATTTCAGCCTTATAGAGCACACAGAAGAGAAGGATATCTCTCTCCTTCAAATATGTCTGTTAAACAGACTGATTAAACAAATATCCTGTGAAAAACATCATTAGGTTTATGAACAGAACTGGGTTCACTGGTTTTCAGAGGGACATCAACTTTCTGTCATTTTTCTATTGCAAATAAGAAAATAAACCAACTCCGTAATTTTAAACAAAGAAAAACATGTATACATGTGTATTTTAAGTGTCCCATAACATAATAATACAACCGTGCTGGTAATTGGCTCTTTCATTGCACTTAAACATACTTCAGAATCATTAGGTAATTAGTAGAGTACTTAGAAAGAGCAACAGTACAGGAACACATTGAGAATGTGTTGAACCACTCAGGGATGTTTTGCTTTTCGGCACAAGATAAACATCTATTAACTTCAGAACATATACTCTGACAATCCTACTATTCTTAAAATACAACTTTTAGTACTTTACTGGGGCCCAGCCATTTCTGAAAGTAAGTTATCTTTTGTTTGTATATTTGTAACATCTCCCCAAATTAAAGACAGGTCTTTTTGTTAACCCTTATCTTTCATGTGTGTTTTTCTGAGTCAGCCTGTATGGATTGTGGACCCATAATTTGAATGACCTGAGAAAGAAAGACTCTTAAGGGCCAGGTTTCATTTCTGTTTAGCAGAGGTGTTGAGAAGGCACCTTGCTAACTTTGGGCTTTGCACTCACAGTTCTGTTCACACTATAACTGATTTGAGCAGCTGGTTCCTGCTACCTTTAGGTATTCCTACACCTAAAATTAGGCCCTGAGCACTGACATCATGACTGAGTGTCCATGCTAAGCGTTGACCCTTCTTGCACAGTCAGATACATACAAAACAAGTGGATGGGTCAAGTTTAGAAAAAAAAAAGAATGTTCTATATGTCTTGTCCAATTTGAAAACAGCCCCTGGAAAACTTTATTCTGAGGTGGACCATTCATTTGGCCATCATGATTTGGTAGCTGGGAGACTTTTACTGGGGGGCCATGAGGCCAAGAACTGGTTAATCCTCAGTATCTACCATGGAGAGAAATCTCTGTGGGTTTTTAACAGAAAATGATAGATGGTCATGTTTTTAAAACCTTCTCATTTCTACTTCCATATATAATAGTTAATGAATACACAAGGAGCCTATCTGTATTAGACTCCTCATGTTATGCAGCGATAGCTTTTTATAAGCAAAACGCAGGAAATCTCTAGATATAATTGCCACATATGATAGTGTGATTTCAGCCTATTACTCTTTAAATGACTCATAATTTCTTAATAGTTCGACATTTCATTGTGCTTTTTCCCATATCATTTTAGAGCACGAGTGTTCAACTCCTTATCAAAAAAATTGTCAAACCCACATCATTGAAACAGCTCTCATTTTTAACCTGTGTGAAGAACTTGAAGTACAGGAACAGAGCTGTTGAATGATTTTTCCCTTTATCAACATTTTTAGCGCTGTTGACTTTAGAAAAAAAGAAAGGATCTGTACTCATCTGCATTCTATAATTCATCATGTGTATAGAAGTTATCACTATGGTGCTTTTAATGGAGTTCAGATATCATTCTGATTCAACAGAAGTCTAAAATATTTGTTGGATGTTGAACGTTTATTGGATGTTATTCTAAACCACCATTTTTGCATCGTGACTGTGGAAATACTTGAAGAAGAATTTTTCCCTGACTTTTCACTAGACTGGGACGAGTGGAACGGGGAAGAACTAAAAATATGAATAATTATTTTTTAATTCTATTCAAGTATTTGGAACACTGGGTGGTCATTCAAGGGAAGTTCCATAAGTTTTTCAATTCAGCTTGTTTACCTAAGCCTAATAACAACGCATTCTATGGGTATTTGACAAGATAATTTATAACCACTGCATGACACTGAAATTTTTATTGAATGTATTCATTTGGGCTTTAACATAAATTACTACACTTGCATGCTTACAACACTGAAACTAAATATATCACATTTAAGAATATGTATTTGTAAGTATAGCTAATGTTATATGGGATATAAATATAATACATACAATACATTCCAGATACTTTACAAAAGGTAGATTATTAAATCTGTAAGTATGATAGATAACAAATGCAAGGTTGGTTTTAGAAAAAATACTCAGGTTTATAAATAATGTATGTTCCTTTGCTGATTTTATAAAAAGATTACCTTTGTGAATTCCAGAATATATGTTAGAACAACGCATTGAGGAGAAAAGAATTTTTGAAAATATATTTATAGCTTACACACTCTCTGAAGTTAAATGCAGGTTGGAACCAGTCTATTCCTTTATTTATCATAGCTGAGAGTCTGAAATTGCTTCAAGAGGAAATGTTAAATAATGAATTTCACATTTTATAGAGCTAACCAACTTTACATCAAATTAATGTCATTTTTTTCTTTGCAACTGGGGTCACATTAAGCAGCAAAGTGATGGGAGTCCAAGTGTTTTCAGCAAAGACATACATCTTCATCCTGTTTGGTTTGGTACTGAATGCCTGAATGATTTGTGATAGCATAAAAAACCCAACAACCTGCTGCTAAAATGGCTGACAAACAGTATAACCATTTAAGTCATGTATACTATACGTGTTATTAACTGCTTGAGACCAGTGGTGGGAGATGGCTTTGAGTTATTTATAATTATCTTCCTATTGGAGAGAATAAATTTTCTAATTTTATTGCAAAATATAGATTTCTTATAAAGAAGAATTACCTAGCTACCTACTTTAGCATTAAATATATGGATATAATTAATTTTGCAAGACACTTTCATGTTTTTCTATATTTTTAAGTATATATACATATATAAAGCAATTGTTTGCTTAGAGCTGATTGACTTTTTGGAATAAAAAGGGGAGTATAGAGTTGCTATTTTTAAATTCTCACATGAAAACTCTTATTAGATCTCTGAAGCTTTTTGGTTACCATGGCAATGATTATCAGTTTGTCTTTAATATAGGTCATAGTAGTGTTACAAGTGCGTAAATTCAGTTTCCACAGTAAACTTGATAAAACATAATGCTCTTCTTTTAGATATTTTGAATCACTCCAAAAAGCTGTATTCAAGACAGATTTCATTAACAAATGTATTTTTAATCTTTAGCAAAGATCAAAGGTTGCTTGCAACTAATTAGCCCATTAAATGAGTTTGATCTCCATGTAGTATATGGCAGCAAATTTGAAAGCAGCGAGGAAATTATAATGAAGATATTTGCTATTGTTTCCATCCCAACCTGAGCAAATGACAGTATAATGTTTCCTGGCTTTTTTATGAGGACATAATGATCTGAAGAATGTCTCATCAAGTTAAAAGTACTCAAGCTCATCTGCGTGACCTTCTGAAAGTTTGATATGGTGTGACTGTGGTTAGCAATTCATCTTCTATCTAAGACAGGAACTGACAATTCAGCCTGGTCAACAGGACACTTCAAGGGGCATGGGCAGCATCTTCAGGCAGACCTTCTGAAATCTGGAAAGGTGGCTTATGCTGCTGTGCAGCCCCTGGGCAGAAAGGGCTGTGGGACTCAGGTGGGACACAGCTCCTGCCCCCAGACATCTATTGCATCATGTACAGATTTGAATATGGTAGTCCTATAAAACTTGGAACAAGCTCCCTTAGCCCAAAGCATATTTAATTCCTGTTTATACAGGGTGACTGGGGTCACTTTCTGGGGAGGAAACGCTGTTAAGATTTCTGCTTTAGAGGCCTTACTCTCCTGGCTTCGAGGTAGGAAACAGGCAGTTGAAAACTGTGTCATCAGCTTACCATTAGTTAAGCTGCAATTGGAGGCATCAGGGGCACTTGACAACTGAAATGCCATTTTGGGATTATGACACAGAGCTACGGTGTGCTTTTAGCTGAGAGAAATAGTGGGTTGTTTAATATTTGAATGACCTTTTTCAGATTCCTGGGGAAGTTCATTGTGATGAATCAGAACACATAATACTTTCAGGATTTATGATTTCAGGCTGGTAGAGGTGTGACTCCATTTGTTGCTCTGTTTACTTCTGATTCATTTCATATATTATCTCAGAGTTACAAGAGGGAGAAAGTTCTTTCTTTTCTTTTAAAAGAACTCTTACTCTTTAGGAGCATATTTATTTCATGGGCTGCTGACTCACAGAAGAAAATTTGTGAAGAAACATGTTGAAGCAGCCTTGTATCCCAACCTTAATTCTGTAGTCTTCTTTGGAAAGGAAAATTACATTTTAAAAATTAGTTTTGTGTTTTTGCAAGGTCAGGACTTAGGAGTATCCCTTGTTTGGGACTTAATCCAGAGCAGTTCCAGTGCTCCAAAATCGCTCTGGTCCTCAGGTCTTCAGAAAAATTGTTATTTGAATTGCAGCAAACTACCTTTGCAAATGTTTTTTTTAAATATGCATACATATATGTAGATCTACATATAGGCATATTCATACATACTGCACCGCTGAAAAATCTCTACAGATTCCTGCTAACCCTTTCTGACAGAGAGTTCCTGTGTCTGTAGTGACTGCATTTCAAGATCTGTGGCCGACGACAGAAAACCATGTCAGTTTTAGAACTCAGAACCTGCCAGTGACCTATTTATGATAACCCTTCCTTAAAATTCCTGATTAAAAAGCTGCTGTGTGTGCCGACATATTTCTTGACTGTGATTTCCAGTCTGTTTCCCCACCACTCCAGGGAAAGTGTGCTACCAAAACGAGTACTACAAGTATTGGGTTTTGTTTGGTTTGTTCTGAAGTATCATTCATGCTCCAACCTCAGTTGGAGTCTCCAAAGAAAAACAGGCCTTGCATTCAGGCAACAGATCTCCTGAAGTCTACCTAACATATTTCAGTTTTAAAAGATATTTTTCTGGTTTTTAATTATCTAGCTGTAAAATAAATGAAACACTGAAAATACCACTTCCCAAAACACTCACTGCCCCCCAGGTAGGGACAGTTGCCGACGTTAATGATTCACAAATCCTTTCTCTTATATAAACACTTGGATTTTACTAAGCAAGTACATAAGTGTATAAACACTTGGATATTACTAAGCAGATCAAAGTATCTACGGCTGTGTGCCCCAAGAACTCTTGTGTGTTGCTCACAAACTGGGTCTTGCTTACAGCCCTAAGATACTTGCTACATACATTTATGAATTAGAAGTGCATTGACACTAATCACTGTTTGTTCCAGATGTCTAAGCAAGAGAAATAATTTCAAAACACAAAGAAGGTTTTATAAGTCACACATGAACAATCTATTTTTTAAGATAAACCAGAGATCATAGATTCTTATGCAGAAGAATCTATGTTGTGGAAAAAGGTGATTTTTTTGTGGAGGTAATAATGCCTTCAGATGTCATTGTCAATTATTTTTGCAAGAAGATTGAATAATTTTCCTGATTATAATTTTATTTGGAGGAGAGTATAGAGGGAGGTAGAAGGCTGTTACTAGTTGCAATGTGCCTGCCTGTGAATCAATAAATAGTTCAATCATAAAGAAAACAAGATATTTCTGTTAGTTTAATGGCAACTTGGTCCTGTCTCAGAAAACAAAAGTGTAAACAAAGTCCCCAGTTTAATTTTGCTGCTGAAAAAGCCTGTTCCTTTCTGCGAAAATTCCTAGGGGAGATATACTGTCAATAGCTGGAAAACTTTAAAATATGCAGTGTTTAATATATTTTTCTATTTGTCTGGTTCACGAGATAAAGAATTTTGTGTATTAAATGCTAGATAGATTTAGGTTTCAAACTAGAGAGGTGTTTCAGATAGTAATGAATTGTTTTTCCAAAGGAAAATGAAGAGTGTGTGTTTTCATAGAAACAAAGAACACAGGATTTCATAGGAAAGCATGTGGTGTTCAATATATTCATTATGTCTGGAAAGAAAGATTAAATAGGAGGTGAAAAAGATGAAATAATGACACAGGTCACTGTGTGAGACAGGATATTCAAGGTAATAGATTTATAATTCAGTAAGTCGTGGATTTTTTAATTTGATTTTTATATTCTCTAATTGTATTCTCTTTCTTCTCTTCTGCTTATTTGTTAGGGTATTTTGTCATTCCAAATATCCATAATGTGCTTTGGTACAGAATACCTAGTTTAAAGACAGCTCTTTGAAGTATATTTCACCTCTACATGTAGTCAACAAGAGAGAAACCACACTTTTTCAGTACAAACCTATATCACCGCATTTTTTTGCCAGCAGCTTATAATGACATCTTTAAATTATGCGTATTATTTGGTTTTTTATTAATAAATCAAAAGGAAAAAAACCTCAAGAAATGTAACCATCTCCTAAGAAATTTGATTTTTGCTGCAGAGTTGGAAAAATCTATTACAAATAGCCATTCTTTAGTAGGGATGCATTATCAATTTCATAATATTTTTTCCTTTTTTGTTTTTTGGTTTTTTTTTTACCCCTACAAGTAGATTTTGCATATTTAATGGGTTTGGTAGATTTCTTGTGGTTAATTCATTATGTGAACCAGGAACATTTTGCATTTTCATTTTCCACGTTTTTCAAACAAGAGCCAGCTTAATCTTCTTTGTCATTCCATTTTCTTCTTGAGACACAGGGTGCTCAAAAGGTACTCATTTTCCCAAAAATCTGCTCCAAGATTTCTCTTCATTTCTATACTATTCCGCTTCCTCTCCCCAAATACGGCTTGACAGGTTGCTAGCAGCAAATGTTAAAGTGACTAATTACATTACATCCTCTGCAGCTGTAGTGTGTTATGGTGCAGGCAAGAAAATGGGTTTCTGGAAAAGAGTTGTGGCTTCAGGAACCAGGTCACTAACACAGAGTGGCCGGACAGAGGAAGAGCACTGCTCCTTGACTGATGTGATGTGAACTTTACCAAAAGCATCCTCCCCGGCCATCCAGCTGAAGGCAAAGACTTTATGCATGTTGCCTCCAGCAAAAGGCAAGTGAATTAATCAGAAGACAGTGGGAAGAAACTTGAGGATTAATGTAATTTGGAAAGGGTCATTAAAAAAGTTCTCAGTGATTCACGCAGCGTTAAGGAATTCTCATGGCCAGGGCGTTGGTGTTTCGAAAAACTGGCATAATTTATTCATCAATATGCCTATAGGTAAATGTATAAACTGCTTGAATAAAAAAAATAAAAAGCAGTTTAAAGGCTTAATCCATCATTTCTGTCAAGATAATATACTATAAATTTTCGCTATTAAAATATTCAGAGGAACATGGAATTAGTTCTAAAGTTAAATTACTAAATCATGGTTGTTAAAAAATATGCTTTCACTGTTAGAATTTGTGGAGTGACAAGACTATTTCAGGCAAATTCAAGACATCAGATTGTGACCTTTTACCAAACAAGCACTTCTCATAATTGTAATTGCCTTGGGCTAGTGAACGCTACTATTACACCCATTTGCACAATAATTGTACACGTATTTGCAAAGATATGTCATATATATTGAATGCCCAACTTAAAATAGTTTGGTACAATTACAGCTAATTAAATCAGATGGGAAAACTGTACTTAATCATGTAATTACTTAAATGAAAAGATACAGAAATTTGTGGATAAGACCTATAAAGTATTTCCCATATTTTCACTGTAAGTCCAAACTGTGAGCTTTTCCTTTTTCCTTTAAGTTTTATATCCTGATTGTTCACAGTTTGGGGAAAGGTGGATCTCCTGATGTTTTTTTCTTCACTCTAATGTAGAATTAAGTATCTCTTCTTCATTTATTATGCAAGGATTTTTTTTCAAAATATCCAAGCCAGTGGTGCCTACCGAATAAAATTTTTTAAAAAGCCAACTTCCATTCCTAGTGAAACAACCAACTTTAGAGGAGCTCCATGATGATGAATTAGTTTGCTCAGTGGACCTGTTACCTACGGATAAGACAGAAGAACAGACTACTGTTTTTGCACCTGCTGACACATTGTGAGGCTGGTCTCAGGTTGGACCAACTGGCCCAGAGGCAGAGCCTACTCTCTCTAAACCTGTGGGGAACTTGTAAGTACTGCTCGTGATTTTAGTGCAAGTCATCTACATCTCTAAAGAGCTGTGGGTCATGAATACAGATTCACTTTAAAAATCTGTGGAAATTATTTCTGCTGGGAAGTTCAATGATTGAATGTAAAACACAGACAAAAGTGCTGAGCAGCAGGAAAATCTGTAAGAAAAATGAACATATTTGAGACATTACTTTATTGACATAATTAGTTTAATACTTTATAAGCAAATAATTCTCAACAGAGGAAGGACAACCAAGGTTTTTTACATTATAATTTTCACTTCTCAAAACCAGCAATTTTTTCTGCTTACAGACAGAAGATAATAGGCAGTCTATTATATTTCCATGAATGTTCTACTTTCTTTAGAGGTCAGTGTTATTTGTCTACTAATTGTTCCAACTTTTAGCCACCCCAGAGTTACAGAAATGTGATGTTGTAGTTGTTAACCCCATCTGACCATCAACAATTTATTACTTATTTTGAAATAAGTACGTAGCCATCCATCTATCTTTTCCATATTCAGCTCCTGTCTTTTTCCAGTTGCATATGTCCAAAACACAACAAGAAATGCACAATAAACTTACTTAAATATCTGGGAAGGATGGGGAATGGAGAAAATAAAACATATCTGCAGACTGTACAGACAACAGTTCATACAGAAGAGTAGAAGAGTTGAAGTGTTTATTAATGAGGTAAAATAATTTTACTAAGTGCATCTTAAGGTGCATTTACAATAATAAAAATGCTAGCATGCATATAAATGATCTCAGAATATCTGATTGTTCTTAGCTTCAAAGTAACACTTTCTGAGGCTGATTAATATAATAAATTCTATTGTATGAAATAATGCTTGAGATTAAAAACATATTTTAAATGTTCCTAAGTCTGCTGCCAATGCTCAGCTATTAATAACTTGGCTATCGCTTGCAGGCAGCTTTTAGTAAGTCTGTTTTTTAAAAAAATGACAACACTTGGCAGAGAAATTGGCTCTTATTTTCTTTGCAAAAAGTTTAGCAGTGAAAAACCTGTTTCAGAAAAGTTTGGAAGAGTTTCACACTCCTGTGAGTTCCTGTGTCAGAACTCCAGCATAAGGCTGTTCTCTCATGGGCAAAGCAGAAGTGGATGGGAACTTAACAGCCTCCTTTCTTCATCCAAAACATCTTTATCCAAGAAAATACAGCAAGATGATAAGGAAAATTAAAATTTATTATTATAACAAAAAATTATTTCTTGAAGGATCCTTGAACAGGAGTTGGTAATTTTGCCCTATTTTGAGCAGGGGTTTTGGTCTAGATGACCTCCAGGTTGCAGTTCTTTACAGCCTCAACCAGCTTTGATTCTGATATTTCACACAATAAGTGCACACTTAGAAATTCTCTTTGAAATATCCACATGTTGATGAAATATTCTGATTAATATATTAATAAGGCATCCTGTATTGAAAAATTTACAATTTTTCAGAGACTCTTTTCAAAATTATTTATTGCAGCCTACTTTTAATATCTTTACAATATTTGTTTATGAAATAGGTTTTTTGGAATCTGTCCAACATTACACCTGACAATTTTCTGTCATGATTTTCTGTATATGCTTTATTTTTTTGCTTTTCCTTGCACGGCTTTTTTTTGGTTCTCTGGTGAATATGGTTTGTTTGGATTTGAAGTATGTACCAAGGGTAAATCTTCTCCTTTCCTGCCTTTCTTTTTAAAAAGTAAGAAGGTAGGAGCAAAAAACATATTAATGTATCGAGGAACACACATTAACTGAGACTCCTTTTGCCTTCCACATTTGCTTTCTAGTATGAGGTTTTTCCCTGGAAAAATGGCTATGGCATGGCTCCAGAGTTCTTCCACACCAAAAAGTCTTTCAATTTCTTGCTTGTTGATTTCTGTTAGCTTGAATCCACCTGGTACTTTAAAGTCAATTCTACTCTCACTAAGAAATCTCACAACAATTTATCTGACTTCACATAATTTTTATTATTTTAATTTTTCTTTCTGTTGCTGTCATAAGTAAAAGATATTAATTTCACATTTATCACAAGTGGGTCTGGCTGAACAATACTTAACCTCTAGCATACTGATAGATGTTTTTGAAATATGCATGAAGGATAAAGGTATACATGTGGAATTGGTTTGGGACCCCACCAACACTTCATAAATTCACTTCTGTCAGAATAAGTAGCAAAGGAACAATAGGGGGAAAAGCTCCAAGTGCTGCATGTTGCACTTATACATCAAGCAGAAAATTTCACTAGAAATGTGTGATGTTGTCATGTCTTCCTCCACTCCTCCTCATGCAAAGTCAATTTGGGAGTGATTTGCTTTCCTTTCTCTTAATTTTTAGCTCTGAAGACATAGGATGCATAGTCCTAACACAGAAAGTACCCTCGAGTTCCCTTTTTCTGGAGTGCTTTCTCACTCTTTTGAACCTCCATTGGGGTGGGGTCTACATTAGCAATTCATGACTAGTTCACTCAATGACTAATTCAAGTTAGTGCTCTAGAGCCTATTAAGCTTGCCACCATCCTAGCTGGGGTACCATTCCCTGTTACACCACCATTTACTGTGTTCCCCAGTGAGCAGCTCTAAAAAACTATAATGAGACTTTACCTGAATTTGTACAAGACATGTAAGAAAACTGAACAGAGGGGAAGAAAGCAGAGAAGAACACCATAAACATGGCATTTCTCAAATGGGGGGGAAAAAAAAAAAAGGATAGTAACTTTTTTTGTCACTGATCTGCTACTTTCTTCCCAGGATTACATATTAGGAATTGGGCATGTAAAGGAAACTAGCTTTTGAAGTCCTAGTGAAACCCATTTGCAATAGGAAAAACTATGCCATCTTACCTGTATTGTGTATGAAACAATACCAGAGACATCTTCCCTGTGTGCCACTAACAAGTGTTACAAGTAAATTAAACCTCTGATGGAGGCATTAATTTCTGGATGCTCTCTGGAAGAAGTTGCATGGAAGAAAACTACAAGTATTGTAACTATATATAACAGAGGTGTAACTCAGTCAGAAAGAAAACGTTAAAACTGTCATTGTGGCTTTGACAAGACTCTTTGTACATAACACAAGTCTGCCTGGTTTTCCTAAATGCCAGGTATCTGTGGGGAACAATGGGAATGTGATATCCAGAGACATGGAAAATCCATCTAATCATGATAATCCATCTGCATATTTTAGTAATTAAAATATAGACCTTTAAAACTCCTGTTTCTCATCCCTTAAACCTCGCAGAAGATACTGATATAATTATTATGAACACAAAGCATACATAAAACCACTACCTAAGTGAGTAACTGTTGCTGTTTGAAGTTTAAGAGAAAGTGAGGAGGCTAATCTTTTTCGTTTTGTTTGCTGTACTGTTTTCTTCTGGGTTTATTTTACTTTTTCTTTGAATGTGGGCTCTCTCTGGAAGGAAATGGAATACCTGGTTACCAGGGGTATGGAAAGGGCTCATATACTCAACATCTCTTTCGACTCAGTCTTCACTGGCAAGTTGTTCAGCCACACTGCACAAGTCAAAGACAGAGGCAGGGGCTGGGAGCATGAGGAACTGCCTGCTGCAGAAAAAGATCAGGTTAGGGAACATCTAAAGAAGCTCAAAGTGCACAAGTCCATGGGACCTGACTAGGAGATGCATCCTTTTGTCCTGTGGAAACTGAGAGATGAAGTGGTTAAGCCACTATTAGTCATATTTGAGAAGTCATGGCAGTTCAGTGAAGTTGACAGGAAAAAGGGAAACATAACCCCCCATAACCATTTTAAAAAAGGTAAAAAAGAAAGACCCAGGTAACTACCAAGTGGTCAGTCTCACCTCAGTGCTTAGTGACATGGACAGTGGGACTGAATGCACCCTCAGGAAGTTTGCTGATGACACCAAGATGTGTTGTGTGGTCAAAATGCTGGAGGAACCTTGACAGGCTTGAGAGGTGGGCCCATGAGAAACTCATGAAGTTCAACAAGGTCAAGTGCAAAGTCCTTCTCCTGGGTCAGGGCAACCGGTAGCACAAATACAGGAGGGGCAGAGAATGGATTGAGAGTAGCCCTGGGAGAAGGATTTGAGGATGTTTGTTGACAAGAAGCTCAACATGACCCATCAATGTGCCCTTGCAGCCCAGAAAGTCAGCTGCTGCTTCAAAAAAGGCATGTTTCAAAAAGGCTGCTTCAAAAAAGGCATGACCAGCAGGTCAAGGGAGGTGATTCTTCCCCTCTTCTCCACTCTCATGAAACCTCAACTGGAGTTCTGCATCCAGGTCTGGGATCCTCAGCACAGGAAGGTCAGTGACCTGTTGGAGCAAGGCCAGGGGAAGCCACCAAGATGGAGCATCTCTCCTATGAGGAAAGGCTGACACAACTGGGATTGTTCAGTCTGGAGAAGAAAAGGCTCCAAGGAGACCTTATAGCAGCCTTCCAGTACCTAAAGGGGGCCTAGAGAAAAGCTGGAGAGGGACATTTTACAAGGGCATGTAGTGACAGAACAAGGCAGAATGGCTTTCAACTGAAAGAGGGGAGATTTATATTAGATACAAAGATGCAATTGTTTACTGTGAGGGTGCTGAGACACTGGAACAGGTTGCCCAGAGAAGCTGTGAATGCCCTGTTCCTGGAAGTATTCTGGGTCAAGTTGGATGGAACTCTGGGCAATTTGGTCTAGAGGAATGTGTCCCTGCCTGTGTTGAGAGGGTGTTCAAACTGGATGATCTTAGAGATGCCTTCCAACCCAACATGATTCTGTGAATGTAATGTAGGAGCAGAAGGTGTCATCTGTTGTTCATTTAACTCAGGAGATCTTTTTTCTTCCTCTGATATCGTGGCTTGCTGCCCTGTCTGTGGAGGCATTGTGTACTAATCTTTACTGCCTAAAAATTAATAGTAACATAAGGCCTGTTTTTACTACTGAGAATTTAAAAGTGTTAAACTGAGATGTCAGATTTTTGGACAGACTCTTCCCAGCCAGTGCACTACATAGCAAAGATATGGCTATTACTGCTGGGTAATAAATTTTACTTGCCTTCTTTCTCTCCTTAAATGACCCAGAGCCATGTAACATAATAGCTACTACACACAGCTGTTTGTGGAAAGAAAATTTGTTCCTTGCTATCAAAATGGAACAGAAGGATGAAATATTTCTGAGGAACAATCTCCCAATCAATATAAGACCGAGTATTTTCTCATTAAAAAAGAATTTTCCTATCCTCTTTGTAATTTTTGTCATCTGCAAAAATTGATACACTTCTGATTTGATCTTTTTCTTTCTCTAGTTCCTTGTCAAAACAACTTCACTTCTTATAAGTGTTATAGGTAAGAGTGTTACACTTTTAGGTTCCATACATGTTTGGGGTTTTTTGTTATCTTGTATTTGAGGTGACAGCTAATTTTCTCATTTTCCTAGCAAGGCATGTAATGTGCTTTGAACATGCAGAGAAAAGTCAGCCACATAAACAGTAGCCAAGAGTACCTGATGCAAAATGGGTTATGCTGCTACTTTCCACACAGACTCTGCATTCCAGATTTCTTATCCATTGGGAAAGAGTTTAACTTCCTAGAAAATTGCATTTTCCAAAAAAGTCAGGTCACTTTTTTAATGGGGATTTAGATTCCTGCTCCTAGATTTACACAAGGATTATGGCACTAAGTGGATTTACAAAAGCATGGGAATTAAACAAAGGGGATCCATGACAAGTTTCCGAGAACTGGCATGACACTTGGGCTCTTAGGTATCTACACCGTTTTTGGAAACTGTATGAAGGCTTCTGAATCCCTGGTGATATGCTGTAGTAAGTACTGTGCAGTAGCATGGAGCTCAAACACTAGAAGCAGCAAGCGTTTGTTACCAGCACACCCTTCCCTCGCTCACCAACACACATTACTGAACTTCTGAAATAGAATATTTTAGCCCATGCAATGTCCTTCTATGTCCTTTCTAATGGGGATCCTCTGTATGACACTGAATAGTGTCTTGTAGACAAACTCTGAAATAGATTAGAAAATTCTAACGTATTTAACTAGGCCCTTTGTTGAAAGATTTTGGAGTTTGCTTCACAGAAAATTAGTATATACACAACTAGGTGGATATTTTTATGCACCAAGCATTAAATATGGTTGTGTAATCACCAGCTCTGGTAACATTTCTGCAGATGAAATGTTTATGATGCCTAATCTCTGTTTGTTGCCAAGTAATGTATGATATGTGCTAATATAACATCTGCCATACTGGGTTTGTAGAGAGAGCTTTATTTAAAGCTTGGCACATTACATGGACAATATGTGTCAGATATTATTGTTCTCAGGCATGTTCTCCTCCCTCCCCTTACATGGACTGTGTAACTTATTTTTGGTTTTCATGTCCTATGGTAGACCTTGATTTCCTACCATATTACAAACCAGAAAAGGTATGGAAACTAAACCTGCACAGCTGAGACTTCAGACAAGATTCGTATAGAGATAATGCAAACCTGGAGTCCTCTGTACCAGAGTGTCTGTACACGCACTACAGAACCAGGCACAACATCTGTGTGATAAACTTTGGAGCTGTACAGTAAAATTTGCATGGCATGACCCCATCCCACATGCTGCACAGACACTAAGTACTCAGGATACCTGGGGAATTCTCCAGGCTTTCTAAACCTGATTGCACAGTGCAAATATTTGCTAAAAGTTAACTAACAAGTGGAGACCTGCTAGAAATATTTTGGTTCAATCCCGTGCTCAGAACAGGATCAGTGAGGGCAGTTTTCTGAGGGTCATTCCAGTTGGGTTTTGAATACCTCCATTGATGGAGACCATACAGTATCTCTGGTCAGCCTGTTCCTGTGGGTGACCACCTGTGTCATGAATAGCATTTTTCGTATGTTAAATGGAATTTTTGTGGTTTTTTCCTGTGTCATTGCCTCTTATCCCATCCCTTACCCTGACAAGGGTATGGTTCTGTTGTCTTGACTTCCCCCATCATGTTTTTTTTTTACACATGGACTAGATGCCTTTGAGGGATCTCTTCTCCAGGCTGAGCAGTCTCAGCTCTCTTGGTCTCTCCTTGTCTGAAATGCTCCAGTCCTTACTTGTCACTGCGGCCCTTCACTGCCCTTATCCCAGTATGTCTATTATCTCTCTTGTGTTGGAGAGTCCAGAGCTGGGCCCAGCACTCCAGATGTGTCTCATCACAGCTGAGCAAAGAGGAAGGATCACCTTCAACCTGCTGGCCATGCTCTGCTTGATGCAGCCTAGGGTGCTGGTGGTCTCCACTGCTGCAAGAGCACATTGCTGGCTTGTGGCAAACTAGAGGTCTATGAATTCAAGGTCCTTCCATGCTAATCTGATTTTAAGCTGCTCAGCTCTAGGCCTGTACTGAAGTTTGGGATTACTGATCCCCTGGGACAGGACTTGGCGATCCACCTTGTTGATCTTCATGAGGTTCCTGTCAGAGTCAAACCATTTCTCCAGCCTGTCAAGGTCCCCATGAGTGGCAGCACCCCCTTTGGTCATCAACCACTCTTCCCAGCTTCGTGTTCTGTTATCCAGGTCACTAAAGAAGTGCCGAACCACCATTAATCTTTGGGGTACAGGCTGCCCCAAAAGCTTTGTGCTGCTGGCTGCAGCCCTCTTAGTCCAGGAGTTCACTCAGTTTTCAACAGATCTCCCTATCTACATACAAAGTCCATACTTTACCAGTTTGTCAGTGAGGCAAAAACCTTTCTTGAGTCAAGATAAACAGCAACGACTGCTGACTGCAGGTCCACTGAGCCACTTGTCTCATCACTGAAGGCTATCAGGTGGGTTAAGCACAATTTTACCTTTGTAAATCCACGATGACTATTCTCAATCGCCAATCTTGTCCTTAATAATCTTGGTAATGGTTTACAGGACTATTTGTTCCATCATCTTCCCAGGGATCAAGGAAAGGCTGGCCAGCCTATGCTGCCAAGATTCTCCTTCTAGCATTTCTTGAAGATTAGGAGTGACATTTGCTTTCTTACAGTCCAAAATCTCTCAGCTTAAAAGCAAAACCCCTGTCTCAATGGAGCAGATCAAAAAAAGCTGCATGAGAGGACAGGAAAAACAGGTGCACTCAATGAGAAGTACAAAAAAAAGAGTCTTCTCATTGTTCATGAAACTGGTTTTTTTCCAACTTTTGGTCACAAGAAATGGTCGTATGTCCGAATTCCTATCTGAGTAAAGACATATTCAGAAAACTAAATCACTGAAATTACTCGGAGAACTAAGTATTTGCTCTGATCTTACAAGTCTAAGACAGAACCTGAACAGAGAGAATGAGAGCAGGTCACCATTTAAATCAGATTATTTTTAAATAGAGCAGTAGAACTAAAAGGTTGAATACAAATCTCGAAAGATAAAACTCTATGAAATATGTAAAATTTTTAATTGCAAGGCCTTTAAATGTCAGCTCACTGGAAGACTTGAAGTGGTCAGGGAGCATAAGGTCCTATTCTCTTTACAAGGCCTTCTCAGAGGCTGAGAAATCTTACTTTGAAATGTCAGCATTATCAGCAGAAAGATTTAATTATTAAAAAAAAGAGAGTATCTAGAATTTGTCTGTAAAGGTCATGAGCTAGTGTATATCCAAGAACTATCTGCCCTAAATCCAAAAAAAAGGAAAGAATAATAAAAGCAAGGCAGGAACGAGTTTCCTAATATTACTATTCATTTTCTAAAATCATTGCTGTACTGATGCTGCTTTCAATGAGGTACTTTAAATTGTGGCTTAAAAACCTTCCTGGTGGAAAAGTACCTGGAGATGCTGGTCAATAGACAGCTAAACATGAGCCAGGTGTGCCCAGAGGGCCAGGAAGGCCAATGGCACCTGGCCTGGATCAGCAGTAGTGTGGCAGCAGGACCAGGGCAGGGATTGTCCCCCTGTACTCGGCTCTGGTGAGGCCACACCTCAAATCCTGTGTCCAGAATTAGGCCCCTCAGTACAAGAAAGACTTTGAGGGGCTGGAATGTGCCCACAAAACAGGCATTAGAATGGGAGGTGTTTAAAAGACCTGTAGATGTGGCACCTGGGGACATGGTTTAGTGGATTTGACAGTGCTGGGTTAAGAGTTGGACTCAATGATCTTTTCCAACCTCTATGATTCAAATGGTTCTAAAACACGCTCCATTTCCTTGTGTTTGAAACCTAAATCTGAGACAGGGTATACAAATAGTAGGCAAAAGAAAAAGGAAATTATTGCTAAATTTCCGGGGGAAATTTTAATGATTGTGAAAAGACTGAAGTCAAGAAATAATAGTAAATACTTAAATTCAATGACAAGTGTGAAGAACAAGAAAATGTAGGTATCGCTGAATAATTGGAGTATCTAAATGAGATATTCTTGGGGTCATCTGGAAATAATAATAGAGCAATTGTTAAGAAAATGTGTATTTTGTCTAGTCACAGAGGATATAACCTTATGATACTTCCATCCCCATATTTCTTTTGTTTTAACCTAGAGACAAAAGGAAGGAGAAAAGATTAGGGTAACAATACAAGAAGGGAATCTATGATGATATGCAGAGAAATTTTAATAGTGTGTTGCAAAATGCTTGCTTGATGATAATGTATTAGTCTGTCTTTTCTTATAAGTTTGCCTAAATTATTTTTATTCATATAACTCTGTTTTCTTCATGAATATGACATCTTTTCAGATAGCCTGGTTATTAAGAATACTCTGTGTGTTTCTATTTGTTTCACAAGACTTATGCAAGAGTTATAAATGCCCCACTTCCCTGAAGACTATTCTAAACAAAGGCATGACCTAGCATGTAGGTACAGGAGCAAATTCCCTGGCAGGTTCTAACTGCATTGGCTGCTGAATGACGTGATGGTGAGGTGCACCACTGAGGTGAAACATCAGAGGATCTGCTGGTGGAAATGCTCCTCGATACATGGTTTAATTATTTTGCTAACATTTATTTTCATTAAATGCACTGATAACATATCACCTGCCTTTTTATAGCAACAACAGCAGCAACCATTCCATTTTTTCCCCAGATGATCTGATACATCTAAGATCCAAATGGAGGGAAAAAATTTACAGACCATGCAGATAGACCAGGCGTTACCATGACATGCTTTTCATAGATCTACATAGGAAGTCTCATTTCCATTGTCTTACTTTAGGGATCAGTTTTGTACAAAAACAGCAGTATAGTGCAGAGAAACTTTATGCAAAAGAGAAAAAATATTCTGGATATTTTAATATTTTTATTTGAATTTTTTTCTTATGAGTCTCTTTTTTGTTTGTTTGGGGTTTTTTGTGGGAGAGGGGAAATCCTGTCACTATAATTTAAAAAATCTTTTAGAATCAAAGCTGTGCTTTATTCCTTCCCTTTTTCTTTACAAGATCAATATATAAATCCTAAATCTGCCACAGAGAAAGAGACCAAGAGCCTATCAAGATGTTAGGCTGATACTTCACTCAATATTTTAACTAGATATACTCTTTGGTTCTTTTGTCTTTCAAGACTGCATTAGCACCTGCCATGGCAGCATTTTGATTATTTGTACCTTTTCCATGGAGATGATCTCTGGGAAATGTCACTGCATGTTCAAGAAAACTAACATCTCCTCTGAAGTCACAGGGATAGCACAAGTGTCACATCAGATTCAATTAGAGATGAGCAGATAATGAAAACCCCAACATCTGGCTGCGTTTTCTCTTCTCCAGTATTCAGTGTGTTGTTAATCTCAGGGGACTCACAGGCTTAAAACATTTTAAAAGGCTTCTTGGAAATATTCTTCCCATCTTTTAGATTTCATTTTAGCAATGCCTCTTCTCAATATGCATCATGAAACTTTTGCAACATCTTTATTACAGGTTCAGCTGTTTCTGCTCTTTGTTTTAGGAAGGGCTAATATTCTATTCAAAGCACTATAAGGTTTTTTGGGTTTTTTTTTTTTTTTTTTTAATTCTTATTGAAAAAATAAAAGATTACAGCCAGTTTGGGAAAAACATCAGAAGAAATGATTGGGTATGAGAAATAAAAACCATTTTCATTTATATGCCCAAAGCAATAGGGGTGGGGAATTGTTCTGTGGGTTTTTTTGTTTTTTTAATATGTGGTAAGGAGAAGAGAATGAGAAAGACATAAACTGAAAGGAGAGACATCTTTGTCTTGCAATGCAAGATTTATGGGAACATTTCAGAAGATAAAAGCTGATCTTCAGTCAGTCATAGTGGAAACTAAGTCACATTAGACAGCTCATTTACTGTCATATGCCTATGGCTTCACACACGTATCTTCAGTATCCTTCCATGTATCTGCCCTCAGTTTGAACTGTTTGATTCAGCATTCACACAGTGAAGCAGAATATTCTTGCAGGGCTGCTGTGCACTTCACGGCATATGTGACTTTAAATGATGCCCTTGTGAATGAAAACTAATCTGAATGTAATGGAGAACTGAGATTTAAGGTTGTTAAAAAGTCTTAAACAGGTATAAAGAATTCCCTTCTTATGAAAGACCTTACCATATATTTAGTTTTTAAAAGGCATTGATTTCTCTATTGATATACCTGAATACATAGGGCTATATCTATGTAAGGAGAAATAAAGAAAAAAACAAGCATCCTTGTGTTGCAGTGAGCTGTGGCCAGTGCTGCGGCCAGCAATATGACACCCGCATGACTGACCGCTGCCCTCTCCTCCCCCCTGTATCCCCTGCATTTGGCACTTCCCTCAGAAAGTTCTACGTCCCCCAATCCCTCCTTAGCCCGCGCGATTCCTCTCCTCCCACGCTGGCTCCCATTGGCTCTGTACCCTTTGCCCACCAAGTTCAAATGCTATGTCCCTGCATTACTGGCTGTCTGTTGTCCCCTCCCCACCCTGTGAGGGCATAACAAGGGCCTGTAACCTCTTCGCCGGGCTCTTTCCGTGTCCTGCGAGCAGCCATCATCATCCTCTCCCGTGCGGGCGGGTGCCCAGCACCTGTGCTCAGACAGCTAGCCAGACAGATAGCGCTGTGGCATCCTTGCATTGCATAACTTTTTTTGCTCTGCTCACATTTGTTCTCAGGAATCTCAGAGCTCTCAGTATCAATATTCAACTGGACAGTGACTGTGTAGATTAATGTTTCGAGACTGCAGCTTCAGGCTGCACATAATTAATTTTATTGCAATCTACTGTAGAACTATTGCTACTGCCTTTTCTTTTACAGACATTTCTATTAAAACAAAGAAACCAAACACAAAAGTATGCATCAGAGGATTTCAAGTCATTGCAATTATCAACTGGAATGCTATAGTTCTTCTTCCTAATCTTATAATTACTTATGATTCCTGAGTATGGCAATCGATGTCAACTTTTCCTAACTGATGGCTTTCCAATGACAGTGCTTTATTTTCAGAGCCCTCTCATGAAGTAGACACTTCAACACAGCAATCTAAAACCCAAATCCATTGTTTTACTCTAGTTTCAAACCTTCTCCACTGATGCTGGCATAACAAAATCATGCTTGAAAGTGCTTGAATCAATGTTCAGATGAGGTAGTTGGAAGGGTGAGTGCACCCCATGCACTTCACAGGCAGGCCCAGGACAACTCTGAGAGCGTGTGGAGCAGGCAGCAGTGCTGGGCACTGCCAGAGAATCATAGAATGGTGAGGGTTGGAAGGGACAGGCATTATCTAGTTTCAATCCTTCTGCCATGGACGTCACCTCCCAGGTTGCTCAGAGCCCCATCCAGCTTGACCTTGAACACTTTCAGGCATGGGGCAGCCACAGCTTTCCTGGGCAACTTCCCTGTTCAGTCAGACTTCCTCTATATCCACCTCAGATATCCCTCCTCTGACAGAAGTAACTTGTCTTCACAATTATCTGCCTATGACAAAATTGGCATGACAAATATAGGAGAGAAAGACACAAGCTCAGAAAATGAGCAAGAAAGTACATGGGAATGAGGAATTCTCTTAAGTTTCTAAACACAAACCAAGAGATGGCGAGTCTTTTTGAACTGTGGGTTGAATTCAAAGAAACAGTGCAGATTTCATGAAAAGAAATCCATATTTCTGATGTCCTTTGATTTCAAAGTGTAGGAATATCTTCCTTTGCATAGCAATGAATTCTTCCCCCTATTTAATCGTGTGCTATAGTTACAATGTCTTCCAGGGACATGTCAGTCACTTTTCTAAAAATAGTCTAAGTCCATAAACATAAGAGGTTTAATCTCATTGTGTTATCTCAAATCTCAGAAAGATCAGAAGGATTTTCATCCTCAAGAAGTAATTTTTACTTCAATAAAACAGTTGAAACAGAAATGTTCTAAATATAATATAAATATAAAATATATATAACTCAGACTGGCCAATTAAGGCAACTATTCCTGTGAATTTTTGCCCTTGGAATGAAATGTCCAGACAATAAACTGGCTCTCTGATTTGCAGGCAATTCCACACAACCGTGTCTTCCTCTAAGAAATTAAAACCTTTTGTAGTTATTTTCAAGGGAGAATCCGAGAGCACTTCGTAAAGCAGACGTAAACCTAGATCTTTGGAATTATAATTTTTTCTATTATAAATCTTGTGCATTTTGAGGCAGCTCCACTTTGAGATCCAGATCAGTGCTATTTTTTTTGTACAGGTTGAATTAAGATCCCTTCATTACATGTGTTAAAATCTAACAGTTGGCTGCTGTCTCCAAATAACAGTGTTTTGCACAGAGCAAGTGTATGTACGTGTCATGTGACCACGTTCATCTAAAGCTAAAGCAGCAGCGTAGGAAGAGGAGTATGGAAGTCAGTGGCTGATGTAAAAATATTATCTTCTGGCTAGTTTCCAACTGGGTGACTGATGGTGGTGGCTTTCACTTTCATTACTGCAAGACAAATTGTTCAATATATTCTAAATGTACATCCGATCTGATAGACATGGAATGTGAATTTAGTCACTTTTTCTCTGAGCAGATCAATATGTCTGCAGCTGACTGGTATCTCTGAAGCTGTATATTAATTTTTCATAAATCTTCGGAATTGGTTACTACACCTTTTTATTTTTTTAACTTTAGTTTACTTCAAGTTTGACACATATTTGTTTTCAAACCATTCATCAATGATGGTTCAGGAGTCAAACATAAGATGAGCTGTAAACTTGATTTATAATCAAACAGCTTTCCTTTAAAAGGCACTGACCTATCAAACCCCATTTTTTTTTTGGAGAGGAATACACCAATTTTGGTAAACTGTGTCTTGACTCTTAACGGGGGGGGGGGCGTGGGGGG